>PVIJ01018246.1:0-26887 GCA_004024925.1 Scalopus aquaticus | reverse complement strand
CGCCTTCCAGCTTTCCATAGTGGTTGGACCACTGCGCATTCCCACCAGCAGTGTAGAAGAGTTCCTTTTTCTCCACATCCTTTCCAGCATTTGTTGTTGCCTGTATTTTTAATGTGTGCCATCCTCACAGGTGTGAGGTGGTATCTCATTGTGGTTTTGATTTGCAGTTCCTTGGCTGTAAGTGATGTTGAAAGTTTTTTCATGTACCTGTTGGCCATTTGCTTTTCTTCTTTGGAGAAGTGCCTTTTGAGCTCTTCTGCCCAATTTTTGACTGGGTTATTGCCTTTGTTGTTGTTGAGTTGCGTGAGTTCCTTGTAAATTTCTGTTATCAGTCCTTTATCAATTGTATTGTGTGCAAAGATCTTTTCTCAGTTGGTAGGGTGTCTGTTAGTTTTGGTTAATGTCTCTTTTGCTGTACAGAAGCTTTTTATTTTGATGTAATCCCATCTGTTTATCTTGTCCTCACTTCACTTGCTTTGGGGGATGTGTCTTTAATGATTTTGCTTAGATATATGTCATGTAGAGTTTTGCCTATATTTTCTTCTATAAATTTTATGGTTTTTGGTCTTACGTCCAGGTCTTTTATCCACTTTGAGTTGGCTTTTGTGCAGGGTGTGAGGTGGTAGTCTAGCTTCATTTTTTTGCATGTGGCTGTCCAGTTTTCCCAGCACCATTTATTGAATAGTCTGTCCTTGTTCCACTGCATTTTCTTTGCTCCTTTGTCAAAGATTTGTTGTTCATAGATATGCAGCTTTAATTCTGGGTATTCTATTCGGTTCCATTAGTCTTTGTGTCTGTTTTTGTTCCAGTACCATGCTGTTTTCATTATTACGGCTTTGTAGTATAGTTTGAAATCAGGGAGTGAAATTCCTCTGTTTTTTCTTTTTTGTCAGGAGGGCTTTAGCTATGTGGGGCTTTTTGTGGTTCCATATGAATTTCATCAGTATTCCATCTATTTCTTTGAAGAATGTCATTGAGATTTTTATTGGAATAGCGTTGAATCTGTAAATTGCTTTTGGTAGGATTGCCATTTTGATAATGTTAATCCTTCCAATCCATTAGCAGGGGATGCCTTTCCATTTTCTTGTGTCTTCTATTTCTTTCAACAGTGTTTTATAGTTTTCTTTGTATAAGTCTTATGTCTTTTGTTAGATTTATTCCCAGATATTTGATTTTTTTTTTATTTCAATTTTGAAGGGGGTGGATCTCTTAATTTCTTCTTCAGATTGGGTGTTTGCACATACTGATTTTTGTGTGTTGAATTTGTATCCTGCTACTTTACTGAACTGGTCTATGAGTTTGAATAGTTTTTCTATGGAGTTTTTAGGGGTTTTGTATATATATTATCATATCATCTGCAAATAGAGACAGTTTAATTTCTTTTTCTATTTGGATCCCTTGAATGTCTTTCTCTTGTCTAATTGCTCTCACCCCACGTTTTGTCCCACATCCTTCTCCGGGCTTCTTCAGGCTCCTGGCTGAGGCTTAGCTGTAGAGCAGAGGCCAAGAGTCTTCCAGGCCCCACCAGCTCCCCAGGAGCCCAGATTCTGCATTCTGCAGCCCCAGGTCCCTTCTGAATCCCTAAAGCACTGACTCTGGCCAATGTAGACAAATAACAAGCAAGAGCATCTGGCAGCTACTTGCCTTATTACTGGTTAGTATTAAACCTTACAAGCAGCACCTGATTCTTCCCACACACCCAGGCCCCCAGGTGCAGGCCCCGCCCAGACTCCTCCCTGAAAGTCCTCCAGGATGGAGCCAGAGAAGGGGTGTGTGGGGCTTGCAGTTACTCCTGCTAACCTGCGTGTCTCTCATCATCTCATTGTCATAGAGGGGAGTTTGTTCCAGGCTCACTGAGGGGTGGTGACGCTCAGCTTAGTCTGTCTGAAAAACCTTAACTTGGTCACATTCTGTTTGTTGCTGCCCAGAAGTCAAAAGAATGCAAAGCATCTCTCGCTCTGCCAGTCGCTGCTTCCCTGTGCTGTTCCCCACAGGGTTTTGCAAATTTCCAATATACTCTATTTCTTCTGGGGAACCTTGACATCTCCCCCTCATTAACAGATTACCTCTTTGATCCTTGGTGCTTGCCGAGCCGTCCAGTGTGGTTTGTGTGGTTGGCGCTGCCGTCAGTAAATACCCTTACCAGACAGGGGTGTTGTGATGAAACTGTAAGAAACCAAGTACTTAAAACCAAGCCTGCTGCAGGGTGAGCAGAGCTAAATATTTCTTAATTAAACATTTTAGAGAGTCAAGCTCTGAGTGCTTTTTCAATCTGTCAGCAAGTACTTACTGATTTAGTTTGTGAATTGTCATTGGTCTTGTTTTGATATTTTCTTTTTTTTTAAAGATTTATTTATTTGTGCATACAAGCTGGGGTATAGACCAGAGGTGTGGGGCGGTGAGAGGGTTCACCAGAGACAGAGTGGGGAGCAGAACAGGCATATCGACCGAAATACACTGCTGAGGGGAGCAGCAGGCGAGACAGGAGAGGTTTGCCCTGCCATATGGGAATCTCTCTGGCCGTGCGTCGAACTCAAGTTGCCGCTGCCGACAGCTCCACCACGCAGCGCCTAACCACTGCGCCACCAGGGAGGCCCTTTTTTTAATATTTTCTAACCCAGAGATAAATTCTCAAGTCTCTTCTTGCCTCAGAGACTTGTTAATTCCATGATTCTCGTAATTCATTTAAGTGATAATATTGATAATTCATTTTGGTCCCTGTGAGGTAAATGAAGTTATCAGGGTTTTCCGCCCTCTTGCCATTAGTATGTATGATCAGTCCCTGTGGTTCTACACACGTGCCTGATGGTGGCACCTGGAGCGGGTTGTAGGCGTGTGTGAGTGGGCGCTCCTGGGCTTGGAGAGACTGACCATCTAAGGGCAGAGTCAGCAGAGAGAACAGGCTGTGGCGCCAGAGGACCTTGCGGTGGGGTGCAGCAGAGAGACCACAAGAGAACGCCGGAGTAGAGATTCGCTGGGGGACCTTGCCTGCCCTGCACCTGGTTGCCTCTCTACAAATGCTGTAGGGAACATTAAAAGCCTGAAAAAGCCACCGAGGGCTCCAGGGCTCCTCCTTTACCTGTCTGCCCAGATCATAGAAAACCTGCTCCGTGTCTTGCTGGCGCTACAGTCCCCATGGCTTAGTTTTTCATAATTTTTCAGTATTGTTGCATGTTACTAGTGTCGGGGAAATGGGAATAAAGATGTACTCTGAGCTGTGACTTAAGAGATGATCAAAATGGAAGCGGAGGCTGCTGGGTGTGAGGGTGTGTGCCGTGAAGGACTCAGTGGTCGTGGTCCAGGGTAGGCAGGTCTTCCAAAGTATCTGGACCTCCAGTTTCTAAACTATAAAGAAGGAAGTGGAGTGATGGTATCTGCAGTTCTGAAAGTGCACTGCTGTAGTCTGCAGTGCAGGAGGTCTGTGCAGGAGTTTTTCATTAGCACTGCTTATGAATAATGCCACTGGCTTGAATAATTGTGTTCATGGTAGGGGGAAGGTCAAGGGTTCCCAATGCTCGAGTCATCTCCTAGATTTCATTTTGTCTAGTACTTTACTGGACTTTGCAAAAACCTATCCTTGTCTAGTGGTGCCCTCCAAAATGAGTAGGATAGTGTCTGAATTCACCATTTACAAATTTGTTATTCTTTCTTAAATTTCCTCTGTTCTGTATCAGTGAAATATAGGCTTTCCTTTGGCATTAAGTTGCTCCTTTGCATTGCATGTTCTTTGTCATGTGCAGCTCTCTCCACTAGCCTAACAAGCAAGAGTTTGTTACATAGAAATAGTCTGTGATACAATCCTTGATTCACAATTCTCTTCTGAGTAGCAGTGCAGCTTGCTCACCACAAGAGGGCAGCACAGGAGATTGAATGAAGGAAATGACTTCAGAAATACTGACATTTTGCAATGCTAGAGTTTCTAGTTTACCAAAAATTTTCGTGTGTGTATGTGAAAGTCTCAGCAGTTCTCTGTAATAGGTAAAGCAGACATAATTATTCCCATTTTATATATGAACAAACTAAAGCTGGAACGGCTTAAAGATAACTTGTACACAGTGGAACAGCTAAGAAATATCATCCAGTGCTTGAATCCAGCCAGGTCTCCTTATGTGAGTCTTGGTCTCTGCCCGTAAGTGGTCCATTCTCATCACTCCAGTGACTGCTTAAAGTAGAGCTGGCAGACTGCACCAAAGCTGGACAATCAGCTATACTTGGCAGCTCTCAGTTTTTTCATCTGGCACAGCATTTTGTGAAAGCCTTTGAGACCCTGATTTGTCCATAAGTCAGGGAAAGACGGGCTGGGGTGTCTGCCTCCTCAGGACCCCCATGAACGGCAGCACTGCAGTCTCAGTGGATCTTTGATAGGAGGAGGGAGGGTAGTCAGAGGTGCATGTCTGGACCATGTAGAGAATCCTAGTAACTACTTTGGTTTCCATGGTGACCTGGAAACTACCTGTAGACTCCAGACTCCCCCCCTTTGAGTAGATTGACAGCAGAATGCAGTGAAGGTCCAGTGAAACAAACTTGACACTAAATGAAGCACCCCATCATCAAACACCCAGATGAAGATTTTTCTAAGCTCCCGAATTCCAAGAGTAAGCACTGGGCAACCTACAGGCAGTCATACAGACGGTCACTTCACTGGGCCACTTACCTAAGGAATTATACTAAAGGGATTTTGCCATTTTTTTTTTAAACCTACTTAGGGTGATTCAGGTAATTAATTTGAAGTGCTTTTTATTCATTTGTAGTGGGGTGGGAAGAAGAGGAAAGGCTCAAACAGCAGCCTGTGGTTATACCAGTTGCTCAGTGATTCATGAATTCAGCTCTAAAGCCCGAGTAGGTACAATCAATATGTGAAAAATAGGTGCTGCCTAATTGCCTTTTAAAATCAGTAAAATAATTAAAGCCTTTACAGTCTAGCCAATAATGTTCGCACATCTGTATGGTCGGCTTAATAAGAAAAATGCTTGAGAAAGATAAAATTACAATACCAAAAGCCACTAATAGCTGAAAAAATTTCCAAGTATAGTTGATTAATTATCCTCCTCTCTTTCTCTTAAGAGACCAAGCATTCAGTAAGTCCACCTAGTTTCAGTTTAGTCAGCATTCCCATTGTAAAGCACCAGAGTTATAATTTTTCATTCATCATTTTCTTGGATTCCAATGTGAGTGTCATTGTTGTGTTTAGTAAAAGAATACAAATATTTACTTTCGAGGTTTCCTCAAACAGATTCTTCGTGGAGGGTAGAGCTCACTAATGCTCTGCAGCTGGGTTTCAGGACTTTAAAATTGGTTCTCGTCTGCAGGCTAAGTCCTCTGCAAATGCTCAGCTGCAGGGAGCAAAATCCCCCTTGACAAGATGTCTCTAGATACGGATTTATGTGATAGGATGTGATGTTTACTTTGGACCTGCTGTGATCTACCTGGAAATGTTTTCCTGTTATACCTTTATTAAAAAGTTCTAAATACATAGTTGCACATGGTTTTCTTGTGGAAACATCTGAGTAAGGAATCATTAATTGTACTCATTTCCAAAAGGGAATTTTTAAAAGGGAGAAAAACAGCAATTGTGTTAACTAACCAGAGAAAAGATGTGACTATGCATTTAGAACAGACTGAATTCTGGTTGAATTTTCTACATTCTCATGTTGGTACAGATAAATAACATCATTGTTATCCTAAGCAGAATTCAGAATCCACGTCTTATACCAATGATTTTAAATATTTTATCAGTTTTCGTAAGGAAACCTGTCACAGGAGGAACTGGGTGTCAGCCTTTTTTCTCCTTTTTCTTTCTGTTTATCCTGCCCTGAACCTTTGGCCTTACCCCAAGTGTATGGGTGGTATATGACTTAAAATTGATATATTAATGTTGAATTTTTATTGTCACAGTTTCTGTTCGTGTTCCTTTCAAGCCTTTCATTTATTTGTTTCTGAACCTTGGATATCTCATAAAAATGTCACCATTGTGGTTGAACATTAAGCACCTTCCCATTTTGCCCTGGGCCGTTGAAATAAATGTGGACCAGGTGCTCTGCTCAGAAGTGCTCTGATAATGAGGCGGGAGCGGAAGCTGTCAGCCTTCAGCAGCTTCAAGAATGCAATTAGAGCAGTTTTAATACTGTGGAGGGACCCCATCCAATCAAGGCCACTTGAGTCCAACCAAGTCTAGAATCCTAAACGGGTACTTCTGAGCATGTGAGCTTTGCCTCTGCACGGAGAACGGGAGCGGGCACGCCGCCTGCCGCCTGTGTGAAGCGGTGTCTGGGGAAGACACCAGCCTCCAAGTGCCAGCACGAGCTCTCGCTCTCAGCTCTCCTGTTCGTGTAGGGACCTTATTTAGGATACAGATAGCTAGTGTCAAATTAAGTTCCAAATTGATCATTTTGCAAGACCACGTAACTTTTTTCTGTAACAAAAGAATTGGCTTCGCCTACATATCCATTAATGTGGGGGCTGCTGAAATGACAGTGGACCCCAGCTCTTGAACAGCCTGTGTTTAAACTGCACAAGTCCGCTCAAACACAGTATTTTTTTGTAAACAGATGATGTTACTTATGGTATCCATAAATAATAGAAAACTGTTCTACCTATAAATAGTACTGTGATGTAAACATATTTTCTCTTACAATGACATTTTCTCTTGTCTAGCTTTACAGTAAAAATACAGTGTACAATACATACATATATGTAAAACATGTGTTAATCAACTGCTTATGTTATCAGTAAGGCTTCTAGTCAGAGCAGGCTTTTCATAGTTAACCTTAACCCTGCATTATTTAAGGGCTAACTGTACATTAAACCATTAAAAGAAATTTTGTCTAATATATATTGTTGAGTAAAGCAATTCATTTTTACAAAACAGTATGTACAATACAACCCTGTTTTTTGGGGAGGACAACCCTGCCAACTATGGTTCACATTTATAGATAGGCGAAAAGCTTTGCAAACCGAGTTATTAATGGCAAAATAAGGAAAAGTTAGAATGGGCTAAGTTTTTTGACTATATATATATATTTTACCATATTTATTTAGCCAATATTTTCCTGTATTCCTGCCACAGGCTCACTGTCAAGCTCATGACTTAAAATAAGTAAACAAGCCAACCTGTGTGGGGCAGGGGGAGGGAGGGAGGGAGAAACCTGTGCTCCTGTTACTGAGGGAGATGCTGGAATAGGGTCGAGAGATGTCGTTTACCCACTGACACTTGTCACTTGTCATTTCAGATCCTCTTCCCAGCAGCCTTACCCCACAGACGCCTCTTTACACCTGTGCACACAGGTGCCAGGCTCGGCGATGTGCCAGGTCACCAATTTGAAGTGAGGTGTCAGGCTTGAACCCAGGTCAGCTTGACTTGGCAGGTGATGCCCTTAGTCTCTTCTCCCTACTCTGCTTAGTTTCTGAGAACTCTTTAATATTAGATTTTACTTCTAGGGGCACGTTATCCTTTCACCCTTGATTTCTCTCCAGAAAGTGAGGACATGATTTAGGAGTAGTTGTCATACTTGCTGTTTTTTATGAATACTCTGACCGGTCATATAAAAAAGTCTCTTCCCAGATCTGTGGATTCACAGGAGACTCTGCAGTGTGAGTAGGGATAGGGGCCTTAGTTCTAAAATCAGTCCATGCAGAATGTCAGTTAAATTTCAATTGAGAAATCATTTCACATAGTGGCAATGAATAATCATATGAAAACTTAAAAATCAGAGTGACTATGGAAGTCTGGTTTTTTTACACACTTGTTTGCTGAGCAGCAGCTTACTCAAACAGTTCATTTCTTTGAATGCATTTATTATTTAATGTCATGAATCTTTTTTCTTCATAAAAATGCAAAGCGTGTTCCCTAGACTAGAAATGGTCCTCTGTGTGTTCGTGTGTTCGTGTTCTGTTCATTTTTTAAAAC
This sequence comes from Scalopus aquaticus, assembly GCA_004024925.1. NCBI lineage: Eukaryota > Metazoa > Chordata > Mammalia > Eulipotyphla > Talpidae > Scalopus > Scalopus aquaticus. The sequence goes on along the minus strand of PVIJ01018246.1, from coordinate 18,981 downwards.
CCTACAACTATCTTTTATTTTTTTCTTTAGCTTGAATTTCTGCTTTAGTTTGGGATACTGCTTTTCTGTTGACTGCTAAGGTGTTCTACCTAACAGTAAGGTCCCATTTCAGGTTTCAGCTCTATTTCGCAGCTTAAATTTTGGAATTATTCCTATAAAAGAATAATTATTCAAAGAGGAGAATGATGGTGAACAAGGTCTGGGGGAGAAGCGGGCTGGATCATGACCCTTACCCAGTGACCTGAACTAACCCTTACTGGCTGTTCATCTGACATTGTGACACTGACTTGTTAACTTCTCTGGGGCAAAGTAATGCATTTCAGGCAAATAATTTAGACATCCTCTCCCAGAAGCCTGCAAAAGGAACACTGAGTAAGTAGCCGCAAGGCACTGGGGAGATTGTGCAGGGCCTCCCATGTCCTGCCATTTCTCAGCTGTGTTTGTATAAAGCGTATGAAAATGAGAGACATTACTGCAGGGCAAAACCGTCATCTCTGATTTTTTTTTTTTTTTTTAACTGAAGCATTCCTGTTGAGCATCTACTCCAACTTAAATGATTGTGCTCATTTGGCATTTTGGGTTCCTTTTTCTTATGCCATTTCTTTCCAGTTATGATTTTATTATGCTTGACTTCTTAATCCCTTTGACTATGCAATTACAAAATTGCCATTGAACCTCCTCTCCCTTTGTTGCAAAAAAATAATTCATAAATCCAGGAGCTTTCACTGTGGCAGGTCCGTTACTTTGAAAGTGACCACAGCAGAGTGGCTGTCCGTCCCAGTGTCAGCCAGTGCTCCCCAGGCAGAGGGAATGAAAGTTGGGGCTAGGAGCTGTGATACTCGCTGTCATGAGGTGGGAGGGCTGGCATTGCTCAAAGGGAGCACACCTTGATGGCTTTAAAGTCTGCCTCCAGGAGGGGAGAAGGCTCAGCCCAACAAACCACTTTGAATTAAAATGAAATTAGAGCAAAATGCAAAGATTCAGGTCCAAGAGTCAGGTGGGGAGTATGTGGTCACAACTGACTTGTGAACTTGGGGGATTCCTGTGCAGGGCCAGGCTGTCTAACGTCCCCCCACTCCAGGACGGATCTGAGGACTCCCCCTCTCAGGTGAAACTGCAGGAGGAAGAGCCCTCAAACCAGAGTCCGGGCTGTGGGTGGTGCGGGTGGGTCTTCCGGAGAGGAGACCTGGCCGGGGCCAGAGTGGCCAGCTCTGTGTGCCTGACTTCCGTAGGTGTTGATTGCTCCATTAATCTGTTAGAGGGCTCAGCAGACCCTCTCCAAACCTAATGACTGAAATGTAGGAAACAGTATTGTTGTATTTTGTATGAAAGAAAGATTTCTGGTCACATAATTACCTCCTGATACTACAGGTAGTGCCAGGGGTCACCACCGCATTTGTGCCCCTGGGGGTGACTGCAGTTTCTCAATCCTTGGGGAGGAGGGGAAACAAGGTGACAGGAGCTGTCTTTGTATTTTCCCAAAATATTATGTCTTCCTGGCTTTCACACAGTATAACCATGATTTTAGTTATAAAATGTGAGTACCCCCAAAATATTTGCATGTATATAAATTAGTATTTTAAAATTTAAAATGAATACATGTCCACAATTTAAAAAAAAAAAAAGGCAAACTTACCTACTTCCCTCACCCATGTCAACTTTTTGAAATAGTCACTGTTAAGCGTTTTTATCTTCTAAAGTGTTTTGAGTAGAAATGGAAGGGAGCGGAATTACAGTTGATTTGTATTTTCTTCTTTTTCTGTATTTTCTAATTTCAATAATTATCTCTAGGTTTGCTTTTTAAAGTTTTATGCAAGAACACATCGGGGATATTTATCTCAAAGGTGAAGGCATGCCAGTTGAGATGAAAAACGGCTTTAGGGGTTATTTTATACTATTTAAGCATGGAGTTGCGTATAGTCATTCGATAAGTAAATATGGTAACAATTATTTAAAATGAACTGTATTCTTCAGCTTGAACAGATTAAATCCCATTGTGGGCTCATGCCATTTCTTTAATTGCATAATTATTTACTGCATACTACTCTGCATACAGTTCAGTGGTCTGGAGGAAGTTGATTATAGCAGTTTGTTTCAAGTCAGTTTTACACCCTGGGCTGACAACATTATCACACTTTTTCACTGAAATGAAAGAACTGGGATAGCGCTGCAGGGCGGTGAGAGCAGACTGGGTTGAGGTGTGAACTGCATTTGAAGTGTTCCCACCACGTTTGTGGCAGGACTTGCTTATGCAAGCAGAGACCTTCACGGGGCAGACTTCAGCATCATGGAAGATGCTGCTCTTTCTTGGACTTCAGACTGTTTTAGGATGCTTCCAGCACCACAAATTTCTTTAATATTTTCTGTCTTCTGACAGGGGGGTATTAAATTCTCCTTTTATTGTTAGTTTTGTTCCATATTTTAAAGTAAATATTGAGAACGTGTTCTGAATGCCAGGACTCCGCCACGCGAGCCTTGGAACAGTCCCTCTCTCCTTCTGAACCTGGCAGTCATAATGCAAATCGAAAGCAGCTTCCTCCCCAAATTTGTGCTTTTTCTATCACAGATGTGCCCTTCATGTTCTCTGTTTTTGTGACCCACGCATGTTTTTGTCATCACTTCCAAGCCCTCTAGTCAGCTGTGCGTGCTGTCACTGGGTAGAAGGCCCAGCCGGGGGTCTGGATGTGGGTGGCAAATGGCAAGTGAGATGTCCTGCAAAAATATTGGCAGGTTGGGAATTGGGTTAAAAATACTTTCATGGAAAGTATTAACACTTGTGTATTAATATATTTAATGAAGAACAAAAACCGTTCTAAATGGTAACATAAGAAAGGAAAGAAGTGAAAGTTTAATTGTAAAATTTTGGGAGGATTTTTGGGTGGGGTAGTGGTTGAGGCAGGATTTTCAGAAGAATTTTAACTTTTTAATTAAATTGTGGGCTCTCCAGCGGTGTATCAGTTAAAGGTATCACATCTTTGTTCTGGTGGGTAAAAACTGAAAAGAAATAGGCAGTGATCTGAACTCTTCTCAAGTCATTTGAGGTTCTTCCTGCAACCTGTAACACTCGTCGCTTTGGAACCAAACTCTTCCTGTGCACTCAACTCTCTGGGCCACCCGTTGGGCCCCTGTTATGGTGTCACTTTGCTTGCTGCTGACACTTAGGTTGTTCTGTTACCTATAGGGCTGCTGACTCCTCATACGGTGGAAAGACCAAGCTGCTTCCCCATTAGGCAGCTGCTTCTGCATGTGGGAATACTGTTTATCTTGCTTTTACCTGGCAACCAGTTTACTTAAGATGCCTTCTGGTCATGGCCCTATTCCCATAAAAGTATTTGTAGCTTTAATTCCAGTCAATCAAATTTATTGTGTCTGCTGTGTGCGGTATGCAAGTGTTGTGGGGATACAGAGGTGAATAAAAACACAAGTCTGTGCCCTCAAGGAGCTCATGTTTTAATAGGGGATCTTGGTTGACCTCCACACTTTGGGACATAGTAAGAAATAAGCCTTAGACGTGTGAAGTTTGGGTTTTGTTGCTGAATGTTATGGAGCATCTGTGCCTTCAGCCATTTTCACTCTGTTCCAGGAGTCTTTGCCATTCAAACATCATAGCCCCCTCTGAGCAGGAAGAAAAAAAGGAGGTTGGGGGTGGGGAAAATGCTTGTGTAAAGGAGGACAGCTGATCTGGGGAACTTTGTCCAGAAACACTGCCCCTGACACCCTGCCTGGGGGCTGGACACTGGGCAGAATCACCCAGGGGACTGGAGGCTGGAAAATCTTGCAAAAACATCTGTTCTATTTGGATGGTCCAGATATTTTCAAAAACATTTGCTTAGCCAAAGCTCGTATTTCATGAAAACCTTTGCAAATATCTACAGTTTTTCTTCCTCTTTTCCATGTGGACATGGAAGCAAAGGAAAGGAAAAATGTGGTCACATGTATGTTTTCAACTTCTTTATTTCCAAGTGTTTTTTGGCTTTTTCAGGCATGAAAACCAATCTGATCAATTTGTTGAGGTATGCAGTGCCTCTCAACTGCTCTGTCTTTTGAATAGACACATGAAGCCTTAAAGAAAAATCCCCCTAGACGGAGAGATTACAGTAATGATATCAAGCTGTAGTTTTAATTGCTTGAAAATAAACGAGGAAAGGATTCACAGCTGTTTGAGGGTGAGGCTCAATCAAGGACAGAGCCGCAGAAAGCCTCCCTTCGCTGGGACCACTGCCAGGACTCTCCCCATCTGAGGGAGGGACTCTTTGAAAGTGCGCTTTGCAGGAGCAGGGAGGAAGTGGCAGCCAGCAAAGGCTGTGCAGGGGCATCTGTAGGTGAGAAACCTTGGTTCTGGCTTTACTCCAGGCCCGCAGGCCTCAGGTTCACATGTGCAGCAGCTCACAGGCCAGACAGATTGGGCTGGTGGGGACGTCTTAGGGGATGAGTGTGAGTTTGTCAGAAGTCGGGACATGAGGTTCTGAGCAAACTCCAACTCTCAGCCCTGTGCATTCTATGAACCAAACCCCAAGCTCCTCCCAAAACCTGCAGGAGGGAAAAATGCCCAATTATAATGCTAAAAGCCTCGGCCCATAGTTCTCCTGAAACCAGCTGGGTTGAAAGTCAGTTCATTTCCCCTGTTTGTGTAGTTATGTACAAAAGATGAAAATAATGAATGGGAAAAGACCCTGGAGATTGAAATTGGAAATTAATGGTAAGAACATGTAGCTTTGGTTCTGATTGGCTTGAGATGTGATCCAGACACCCTGAGCTTGGGCTCCTCTGGCGGTGGCAGCAGCGAAGGCTATTGGGTCTGCAGCTCAGTGGGCGCAACTGGGCCGTGTACCGGCCTGTCAGCCCCCAGGTCTGATAGGAGACCCCGAAGCAGGTTTTGTTTCTCCACGAATCTAGTTTGGAGAGAAGCTTTTTGGCTACTTTGAAGGTGATGCAGACCCAGGACCAGGCCGCCGCTTCTGTGCTCACCTCATATGTGGCTCGGCTCACTCAACGAGCCAGCCGTGTTGACCTTTGTTTCTTTACATGTTAGCCCGAAGGAAGCAGAAGACCAGGAAGGTGTGGGGTCTGCCATCTCTCTGTCACCTTCACACAAGGAAAAATCCCCAGTTTACAGATATCTAGTTTATGTGCAGTGCTTAGATCTCCAGAAGTTAAACTCATTCTGATCGTGAAGTCGTGAAGCGTGAGCCTACTCCTGAAAAGAGCTGAGTGGGGAGGAATTTCAGCCACTAAGTGATATTGGTCAGTCCTTGGGGCACTGCCCCTGTCCCCCCCCCCCCCCCCCCCGCCTTGTAGTGTGAGTTGCCCTGACCTGAAGGCAGAGTCGCTGAAGGAGGCCCTGACTCCAGAGTCCTGGGTCCACCTAAGAAGTGGAGTCTCCCCTGGGGATTATCCCAGGAAATGCTCTCGGCACATTTTGTACGCACCATGCTCGATCATGTGTTGTTTCCATGATATCAGGCAGCATTTTGAAACCATATGCAGAATGACTCAGTTAATAGCCTGAGCCATCTGTCTTCGCTCTCAGAGCCACCTTTTCTGTAATTCCAGGGGGAAAATATGGGCAATTGTTAATACCCCAAAATACTTTGTACGGTCTTATCCAAAGTTGTCAACAGATTGTTTATCAGTGACTCATGTTTTCTTTTTTGTCCTTTTTTTTTTTTTAATTTCCCATTTCCTCAGCCATTTATTTCTCTATGTTACGTGTGTGGAGAAGTATCTTGAAACCCCAAGTTTTAACCTCTATTTTCTGTACTTCTGCTCATGAGATTTTCATGTGGCACTAGTTAAAATTTTAATTTATTGGTAGTCAGATCTCATTAATTGCAACAGTCAGGCATTGGGATCATTGGCAAGGACTGGGGGGGAAATGTGCCTTTATATAACCTAGGCAAGATTTTATTAACTAGATGACTAGTGTCATCTGATGAGATCTGAATGAGTTTAACTTAAAGGGAACAAACTTCAGGTGTTTACTGAGCAATTGCATACCTATTAGAGATCCTTACCTTTTAATGAAGAATATCTCATGTTATTCACTTTGTAGTCCAGTTTCTGGTACACATGAAAGTGTACATGAAAAGTAACATGAAAGTAACTTACACACATAATTTGTCTTTGAAAAACTCAGGAGAAGCAGAGCAAGGCAGGGGATAGGGAACTAGACTGGGAGACTTAACTACTGACCAACAGGTGGTTTGAGTGTTGCGTCTTTGGCCCATCTATAGAGTTTGAAGACCAGATAGAGTACCTGCCAAGATTCCCTCCAGCCTTGTTCTGACACTGAGGTTTCACTAATTCTAATTTTTTTAAGTGCCAAAATTCATCTTCCTCTTTATTTTTTTCATTTTTTTATGAAATGTAAGTTTGTCCAACCCATTCTCCATCACCTGTCCTGAGTTTCCTGGGTAATCAGGTTAATTAATACTTGGAGTGGCATGAGTACTCCTGATGAGATGCTGTCTCCAGCTTCAATGTTGATACCCCTTTTGTTGGAATGTGGGAAGCCTGAGATGGCCCCAGGGAAAGGGCAGGAGCAGCAAGGGATTCCTTTGGGGATCTGGGCACAGAGGCATCTGCCAGCTGTGGGAGCAAAATGTCTACTAGTTTTACAACCAGTAGCAGCAGCTTTCAGCCCTACTGACACCTGGGTCATCATCTTCTGGAAGCTTCCCTGAAAATACTGAAGCAGCAGAGAAACATTTCTAGTGTAAGGATTCTGTTCCCAGTTCAATTTTGTTTGAATCCAGCTTTTTCTACATCTGCTTTCGGCCTCATTAATGACAAAGCTGCAGTTATCTATTTGTCAAAGTGGACATAGATTCCAGCATTTTCTCCTTTGGTTTTTATCCAGGTGGTTTCATAGCTGTAGATGGGAGCAGCTTTTCAGAGACCCTCATGTTCAAGGGAGAGGCAGGTGCACAGGAGTTACCTGGCCACAGCATGTCTAGAATGTGGCCTGGCCCTGTGCCAAGATTCTTTAGGCACTTGTTTGCTCCCCTGGCTTTGGGTGAGTGGAGGCCTTCCATGGGTAGATTTTGGATTTGGGGGGAAGTTTCTTAAAACAAAAAAACAGCTCAGATCATAAAAGGGAATCACAACCTGATTTTTTTCCCCAATTGGAGTCTTAAAATGGAAAATCTGCAAGAGCAGCCATCCTCTGGAGAGAGTAGTTTGTTGTTTGTGGCGTTAGGTGGTTAACAGAGCATCCAGGAGCCCTGTGTGCAGAGACCTGGCTGTGCTGGAGCCAGGGGTTGGTGATTCCTGTCATTCGCTGTTGGTGCTCGACAGCCCCTCCACCCACCCCAGCCTGTGTCAGAGCCTATTGTGTTCCTTTAGAAAGTATTGAGGTATTTTTTAAATACCTCTGATAAAATTTTGTAGCCTGAAAGATTTGCTTCTGCAGTTGTTTGTGTTAGAACACAGTGCATCTAAGGCGTTATTAACTTACTTCACGTGCTAGGCAAAAGGACGCAATCTTCTTGGGGTAGTTTTCTCAGCGTTTCTAAGCCTTTGGTTCTTCATAGAAGATAAACAAAAACAGAAGAACTATAATTCTTAGTAGCTCTTGTGTAGTTCTTATAGTAGTCCTCCTGTGAACATTTAACTGTGCTCTTGGCAACTTTGCACTCCATCTGTGTTTTTGTCACAGTAAAAGTTTACCTGATGGAGCTCAACTTTCCCTTTTTCCTGTCCTTTTATGTCAGATCTAAAGTGTACGTTGTTTAGAAAAGGACGGAAAAAATAACCCAACTGTGTAGCTATCATAAAAAATAAAACCTGTTGTAGTTTTATTTTCTCTGCCTTTTTTCCCATTTAAAAAAAAAAAGCATAAATCTAGAACCTATATCACTTAGAATTTTCTAGGAAAGGAAAAAGTCATGAGATGACTTAATGGTCTTCTTTGTCCTTAGCCATCAGGTTAAACTTCTGTGGTTTTACTAACCTAACTACCAAGATTTTAAGAATAAAAACATCTTTGGTAACTTTTCACAATAGTTACAAAATTTCTAAGTCATCTCTGCTGACCTAACAACACGTGTTGGGATAGGATAGTGACATTTATGGTCTGTTCATTGGCAGAAAAAGTTCTGTGAAACATTGTGCAATAAACAAAGTGTGTTTCTTCCATTCCCTCATTTTACCTTCCACAGTGCTCTCTAGGGGCGCCCTCTCCCCTTCCAGCTCCCATCTTCTCCCCCAGCTTTCCCTCTGCTTACAATGCCAAGAACTCCTATACTGTGTCTCTGGCTCCCTTCTGGCCACTCCTATTCTAGAGCTTTTTCCCAAAGGATTCCATATCAGTGCTGAGGGATAAATTCACCTGACGCTTTGAATATTTTTACCAATCAATGCATTTGTGCATTATTACTGTCTTAGCAGTAATTATTACTTGGCTTGGCAGCTCTGGGCTTACGGTGATAGAGGAGACCCAGTCATTTCCCTAAGAAGATTTAATTCAGATGTGCTCCTTTAATGAGTTTGGACTAATATTCTACAAATGCCCTTACAACTTCCAGATTCTTAGATACAATGCATAATTCTGTACAGTGCATCACTGAGGCAGAGCTTCAGGTATCCTGTTAGGCTGGTCAAGAAATTAGAAAGGCATGGTGATCTCTTAGTGCCTTTAAAATTGCATCCTTATTTTTTCCACCTGCTTGTAAAGCCAGTAACAACAATTTTTAGATAAAAATAATTTATTTGGTTTTTGATTTTGTAATCTGTCAAAGGAGACTAAATTAGATGATAAGATCTCTTCCTGTTTTATCCTGAATTCATGATATTTTTTTTGGCAAACACAAAATATTGGGAAGCTCTGTTTAACTGCTTGCATGATGTTGAAGGTTTGTTTTCTCAACTGTCATTTAGTTTGAAGATTTACAGAATTTCTTTTGCAACCACTTTTTGTAATGCATTGCTTTAGTCTTTCATTTTAAAAATTAGTTCTTTGCTTGAGTGGATGATGAATGAACTGTGTCTCTTTTCATTCTTTTCTACTTAATAATCAGTTTTCAAAAATGTTGCTTTCTGCTCACATAGTGGGAAAGGAATTGAAAAAGCATTTGCTTATATAACATTTTTACATAGTTTCCTTCTTTTAAATTTTATGTTGGTTTCCTGCTGGCTGGTTAAAGTAGAAAATGCTGAGAATTGAAACATTTCTATTTTTGTGGGAAACTAACTTAAGATGAAAATAAGTGAATATATGACCTGAGTTTTCTGGTCATTGAGGGGTTCTAGTTCATCTCTTTGGTATTTCTTGATGCACATAAATTTTGCCTGCCTCAGTCAATTCTATTTTTTAAAAAAATTATAATTTACAAGATTTTTTTTTAAAAATCTTAAATCTTGGCAGTTACTTATCACCATTAGACAGGGGTGACCTTTCAGAATTATTTTTGGGGCGAAAGAACATTTCTTGCAGTCCTGTTGGAGCTCTCTGTGCAGACATTAGATGCAGCTCATTACATGTGAAATTCCATTGTGATAACTTTCAGATGGTGGCATTTCTGAGGCCTTCCTCACATGTCAGATGCATATAGATTGGAAACTATTTACTCAGGGAATCTCAAATGTTACTGAAAATACAGTTGTAAAATGTCAAGTTATTTGCATGCCAGTGAATTGGATGTCCTAAAAAAAATTTGTAATCCCAGATATTTGCTTGTTGTCATTATCAAGGAACATGGAGAAATGTTACAAATGAAGCACACTGTATTTCCCCCCTATTTTTGTATGGTAATTGCTATGATGTATGTGTTTGGTATTATTTTTCTAACTCAATTCAGCTTCTTCACTTAAGAACCTGATTCTAAGTGAATGTAGTATGAAACTTTTTTATTCTTAAAGATATTTGATCCCTCTCTCCCCTCTCCAGAATGTATGCGTTAAACATCAGGTTTTTGGTAATGTTGATTAGTGATTACAAGGTAATTCTTTGGGGGGGAGCTTTTTGACTTTGACCACTATATCTCCCTTTCTTCCCTTGTCACCTGTGGTCTGGTCCTGTTCCAGTTAGGAGAACAGGGAATGCCTCATTCATCTTTTTACATACAGAACCTAGACTAGGATCTGTCCTGTCTTGGTGCTCAGGGAACATTGAATTAGTGGACTATTTTTTAAATGTAACTTTAGTATCTTCATTACAAGTTGTTACCCTCAAATACCTGTCAAAATAAAATGTTGGGTAAAATCTTATTTACTTTGAAATTAATGACAAAGGACCACCCCCACTTCGTGAAGCGAAGGAAGAACAGAATGTGAAAAGACAATTAATTTTACTTTAAATCCTTGGGTAAATGACCAGCTGAGCTTGGAATTCATTCATATGATAAAAGATAACATTAGCTTGGAAGATACTCTCTGACATCATTTAAGAATTTCCAGAACATGTGAAGAGCATAGTAGTTGGCCAAGGTACAGTTGCAATGTACATTAAAGTCCTTTCTTGAATTGACAGGAGTGGTATATGATGAAGAAAGAATACAGAGCTTTACAAATTCAGAAATGCAGTTAAGCACTGTTATAAGTCTGGATCAAACCAGGAGATGGAAATCACGCAGCATTTCAAATAGGGGAAGTTTAAAATAATGAATTACTGTGCTACAATGGGAAAGTTACTACAAATATGTAACGAGATCTTTAAAACTGAAAAATAGTTCCAAGGGAGGACAGACTTGGAAGGGGGGTGGGGGAGCCTTCCCAACTGGGATTCAGACCTTAAAGTGTGGGTGAGACCAGAAAGTTTGCTGGGTTGCCTGGGCCACTGCTGGCCCACAGTTGCTAGACTAGCTACAGTGCTCTGAACACTGGCAAGCTGAAGCTAGTAGGAGAACACACAAAGGGAGTGGAGGCATCAGTGTAGGAAGGCTGTGGGATGTGGTCACTGGGCCCAGAACAGTGCTGCCCTGTCAGTGAGGGACTCTGTGCTATGAACTGTTGACTGCAGCAGAGCATTGCCAGATGTCCTCAGGCATAGCTGAGGGACCACAAAGATGCAAAAAAGCAAAGTACCCTGGAACCACTGCCATGTCCTTGCAGCGCCCTCTACTGACAAAGCCTAACAGTGAACTCACTATAAAGATTCTTGAAGAGTGACTCATTCTCACTGAGTAGCTGTTAAAGGTGAATTTGGAGTTGAGCAACAATAAGTTGATAACTGGCACAGCCACAAATTTCAGTTTAGCCAAAGATATTCTGGGTGGTGGTGTTTAAAAAATGTTGAGCAAACCAAAAGGAGTTGATTCCCCTTACAGGGCTCACACTCTATAGCTAAAGAATATCAAAGCTGACAGTATAAAGTGAGTACTCAATTAAAAATTGAGTTCACGATAGTGAGATTGATTTTGACACTTAGAATGAGCACATATTAAATCAAGAAATACTCAGCTTATCTTGCAGAAGCCATCTGACTATAAGCACAGTACATGTCTTTCTGCTTTATTTATGACGTATCAGCCTTTCACCTCTCTACGCATTCTGGACCTGAAAACTCTTATACCTCTTCTTAATGTATCTTTAGCTCATAAGGCTAAGTGAGGGTAAGGGATGTTCATATTTAATAAAGCCCAGTCCATTCTCCCATCGACACGTCCCGTGGTCTCTCACCTTTTGACTTGATGACAGAGGCTAGCTCCCTCCGTTAGATATTAACATTACTCTTTTGAGTTTTTAAAATGTATGCCTTTCAATTATCCCGTTCTCCCTTTTGGTCTTAAATTGCAAGAGTAGATAAATGAGTATTCGGTGCAATGTGGTTGCCATTCATTGTTATATATGTATTTGTATGTTTTGTGTACTTTCTTAAATAGAAGCTTCATAAAAATAAATGCATTGACAGAAATGATGTAAAATTTTGCCAACATTGATTTTAAAACATGATAATACAAGGCAGCAATATTGGGAGCTCCTGTCAGTATCTGCATTATAAGGTCTCATCATGGTATCACCCTGTAATAGTAGTGGTAATGGTAACATTTTTTGAGTGATTGCTATAGTAATGCCAAATGTATTGTAAATGGTGTACATGTAGTAGTTCATTTAATCCATAACATCCCACATATAAGGCAAGTACTTTTCTTACTCCCATTTTACAGATAGGAATACCAAGGCAGAAAATTTTTTTAAAGCATCCCAAGGCTTCTAGTTAGTACCTATTATGCAGGAATTTGAATCCTGCCAGTTTGGCTTCAAAGATCTCATTCTGAACCTCTGTGTACCCTACTGCCTGCAGGATTGAAGGAATGGATTCTTTTTCAGTTCACTGCCAATCTGAAGACAGAAAAAAATTGCTCAGGTATTAAATACCAAATGAAACACTGTAGGCTGACTTTCATCCTAAATTTGCTCTTAGGTTTTTAGTTACATTTTCTTGGGGATAGCAAACCAGTGGAGGAAACCGTTTCCTCCAATAGAAATTTTCTGTCTTGAACCTTAGAACTAAGTGGAGGGGCAAAAAAACAAAAATTCAGAAAATGTATGACTTCAAGGCAGCGCCTGGACTTTCAGCTACAATTCATACTTGCTGGATGGTCAAAATATTAAACTAAGAATTAAAGTAGTACCAGGCTGATACTCCTTTCCAGCACCTAGCAAAAAACAAAAACATTCTTTCTTAAGGAACTCACCTTAATTTGACTATAAAGAGCCATTGTAGAGAATTTTCAAAAATAGTTTAGCTCTCATTCAACAGTCATCTCAAAACATAAGAAATCAAATCATGAGTTATCAGAATCAACTTGCAAAGCTTCAGACACTGAATTTATTAGACACAATATATAAAATAAATGCTTGCCATGTTGCAAAGTGGGGGAGGAGATTGAAAATGTGTCTAGGGAGCAAAACCATTAAAATGATGGAAAATTTGAGATAGAAGTGAATATAATTTATAAAAAGTATAGTAATTGAAATGGACAGCTCGTAGACAGTTTAAGTCCAGATTAGACAAAATTGAAGAGTGAATTGATAAAGTGGGAAATAAGACTAGATAAAGTATTCAGAATGTAGAACCAGGGGACAAAATGAAAAATAAAGAAGAAAGCCCAAAAGATAAGGAAAATCATGAGTTTTCTAAAAATTATGGAAGATACTAATTTACAGATTGAGAACACCCAGCAAACCTCCAACAAGATTTTTTAAGCGATCCATACCTAGATATGACATAGTAGAACTGCAGAGCGCTGCGACAAAGAATAACTACGGTAGTCAGACAAACAGTAGATAGCTTTCAAAGGTTAGTTTTCAGTTGTCAACAATTAGTTGTCAGCAGTTGACAGAAGCAGAAAATAGCGAACATGTATGTGTTCCCAAATGTCATTGTAAATTGCTTACTGAGTTGCAGAAGTAAGGAGCTTGGGGAGGGTTTCAGAAGCACGAGCACAGGAATGTGCACTAGGAACTGTTAGGATTAGAAAGACGACTTCTGCTCCATATTGCTCGGTTTCTGACTGTTGCCTAATGGCAACCTGAGCTTTGTCTGAGGATAAAGTTGGAGGAGTTTCCTGCTTTCTTAAGCTGTGTTTACTTTCAGTTTAGTCCACTAGTTTAGCACCTGTGGTATGGAAGATGAGATTCTTATGGAATAAAATATTTGGAGTGATTTTTTTTTTCTGTGAAATTGCCTGCTCACATTCAGATAATATATTCAGTCTAGCCTAAACAGTTTTTTTCCCCCCAAAATGGTATAAGAAATGAAGCTGCCTTCAATATATCGTTGCCCTTTGAGTCTTGCAGTTAATTTTTATGTTAAAGACTTGCAGTCCCAGGAGTCCCATCTAACATGGGGCTGCTCTCCACTGTCATGTACATGTGGTGTGAACTGCCTCCTTTTACTAATTAACTTGCCTCCTTTTGCTAATTAGTGCTCATTTATGCTTTATTGCATGCTCGAGGTAGGTTTTTTTCTTTTAAGAGAGACTCTTTAAATCATACTCCTTCTGCCCCTTTATCTTCTACCCTTCAGTGACTCACTAGATATTTATGGAGCCCCTGCTTCATGAAGCTGTGAGCTGGGTGCTTCAGAGGATACAGTGATGGATAAAGCGCCAGGCTGTTCGAGAATCGGGGAACCAGGAGAAGTGACTTGACTGTGCTAGCAGGCAGGAGGTGGTCACCCCAGTCATGGCACATTGTTTACTGAGAATTTAAAGGAAGAGGGTATTGAATCCTGACTATCCGAACTCCCAGACCTTGGATAAATTACTTATGTCTCTGAGCTTGGATTCCTCATCTAGGCTATGGGGCTTATGTCATTCATATAGCAAGGGTGATTCAGAAATGAACTGAGATATATAAAGCTCATTGTATGGCAAACAGGCTTTCATTAATGAAAGTTTTCAGTCAATTAGCAAAGAATTATTGTACACCTACTATGTGTCAGGTACTGTTCCAAGCCCTTGAGATACATCAGTGAATGAAACAGAGCCTTAGCTTGGTGGAGCTTACATTCTATGTGACAGGTAATATTAAAAAATGAATGAACTCATTGGGAACAATTTTTTGTTACAGATACCATTATCCATTTGGAGGAATCTAGAGGGAGATGGGTAGGATTTTATGGAGGAAACTGGAGGGGGTGAAGATCGATGAGGAGTAGTAATGTGCACCGATGTGCGGGTGAGCATTCTGTATGGGGTGGGCTTGGTGGCAACAGTAGGGGAGTGTGTTGGACCGGTGCGCACACCACGGACCCTCGGTGACTGTGTGTGATCCTGGGCTAACCCTGGGGGGGGAGCCTGAGTACCAGGTTGGGGCTTATAGACAATGATAAAATGTGCAGAACTGTCAGGAATTTTTAATCTGGACTGTGACTTGGCCAGGTCTGGGCTTTATGGAGTCTTATGTTAGTGATGCTTGCAAGGAATTGGTGGGAGAGAGACTGGAAGTGGGAGAAGTCAGGTTCCTGAGAGAGTTTAGTAAAGAAAAAACCCAAAGTGTGAAGTCAATATTGGCACTTTTTCAAAGTGTTACTGACATAAAACAAACAAATCTTAAGTGTACTTAACTAATTTTTACATGTCTGTACTATGTCGTACTCGGGTGACCACCAACTAGACAGAGCTATTGAACAGTGCCTTCTCCTATACTGGGGAGTCTTATCTCAAAATGCATTCACTGTGATCTGTTTGAGGAAAGATGGTGGACAAGTCCGTGGCTAACTCCTATGAGTGCCAGCCATCTTTTCAGCTCTCGGGTCCATCTCCCTCCCCTTCCTTCGTGAGCAGCCAGTTTCTACATGAACCAGACAGCAGGAAGAAGGGCAGACGGTGGCTACCAGAGTCTGCTCCTCTTCCTGCGTTAACTTTTTAAGTGGGAGACACGAAACACATTTACCCTAATGGCCCCAAGCTTGAGAGAATCTCATTTTATACCAAACTCTGGCTTCCTAAAGGGAAACAGTAGAAATATTTACAAGTAGCTTTAGTGTGACCAGAACAGACCTAAGCAAACCACAAATGGAGATCCTGTGAGCTAGTGCATGAGGGGAGGGGGTCACTGGGTCTTGGGGTGATCAGGAAAAAGGGGCCCAAGAGTAGTGCCATTTGCTATTCTCTCAACAGTAATTGTACAGTCTTTTTATACACAGGAAGGGACCTATTTTGTTCTAATCCTGATAACTGGCTTGCCATGTACTAGTTAAATAACTATCAGTTGTTATGAGACCACTGGGATTGGTCAGATTTAAAGGGTAGATTGTGTAAGTTGTATTTCTTCAACTTCTGTAACTATTGTATGACCAGTTGTATGCTGAAGCAAATAGGAAAGACATTCTAGGTGAAAGGTACTGATTGCGCATGGGAGTGTTTTATATGTTTAAGTATCTGTAGAAATACATACTCTTTGGAATTTGAAGCCTTTCTTCTCCCTCGTTGGTTCATGGCATGTTAACTCTTCAAAATGGAGTTGGGAGGTGTATGTTTGGGAAGCATATAAAGCCATATGGAAACACAGAAGTACATTGGCACCTACTCTGATTGAAGATGTTGGATTTAATCCTAGATTTCCTTTTTCCTTTTATTTTTTCTTCAGCAGATTAAAAAAAAATCAGCACAGAGCTGCTGTGGTTGAGGATTGGGGTGGGAAAGGAAAGGAAGAAATAGTTCTACAAAGCCCTCAGCATCTTCTCCGCTGTGAATCCATTCAGACTTTATCTGACAAGCCCACTCCAGTTCTTTCCACTCCATTCCACTTTTTTTTTTTAAAGATTTATTTATTTATGCATACAAGCTGGGGTACATGCCTGAGGCACAGGGTGGCAAGAGGGTTCACCAGAGACAGTGGGGAGCAACACAGGCAAATTGGCCGAAATACACTGCTGAGGGGAGCAGCGGGCGAGGCAGGAGAGGTCTGCCGCGCCATGTGGGATTCTCCCTGGCCGGGCATCAAACTTTTGTTGCACTGTGGAGCTGTCAGCAGCAATGACACTTAACCACTGTGCCACCAGGAGGGCCTCCATTCCACTCTTATGTGTAAAACTCAATTGGTGATATTATGACAGTTAAAAAACTATTTCATTTCAAACTATTTCTTTCTTGATACTTTTAATTGGGATCATAATGTATTTTAGGACTTGGGGATACATTTTACCATTAATATGAGATATTCTATGCTTTCTGTTGCTATCTAATAAAATAGATTAAATTTCTTCAATTATTTCTTGAATGTACCCCTGAAAAAAATAACTTCCTCCTAACTGTAATTGTCATAATCTTACCCAAATCAGTTAATTTAGAAGCCTAGAGTTGAAAGTATAAAGAATGTCAGATGCTGTGAGTTGATTCAGCAGTGTTTTCAGGGTCAGACAGGTAAATTTTATAGTTTTTCATCAAACATTAAAATGATTCAAATGGATTGAAGACCTCATATAAGATCTAAAACTCCTTTAAAAAAAATAACGTAAGAGAAAAGCTTGAAGACATTAGATTTGGCAATAATTCTTGGATATGACATCAAAAGCACAAGCAACAAAAGCAAAAACTGACAAATGGGGCTCCATCAAACTTAAACTTTTCTGCAAAGATTTAAAGACAGTAATCAAAGAAAACAACCAATAGAGTAAAAAGACATCTTATGAAATGGAAGAACATATTGCAAGTCATACATCTGATAAGGAGTTAATACATATTATGTAGAGTACTTAAATAACTCAAAAAAACGGCAAGTAACTCTACCAAAAATGGGCAGAGGACTAGAATAGGCAGTTCTCCAAAGAAGTTATACAAATGACTCAACAAGCATATGAAAAAATATTCAATATCACTTTATAAAAGAAATGCAAATCAAAACAATGAGACATCACCTTTTGGTTGGTCACTATCAAAAGAACCTAAAATAGCAAGTGTAGATGAGGAGGTGGAGAAATTGAAGCCTTTGTGCATTGGTGAGAATATAAGATAGTACAATGGTTATGAGAAACATTTGTGTACCCATGTTCATTGCAGCATTATTCACAATGACCAAAAGGCAGAAGCAACCCATAACAGTAAAAGAAAAAAGAAAATGTAGTACATGCACACCGTGGAGTATTATACAGCCTTAAAAAGAAGGAAACTATCATACTACAACATGCATGAACCTCAAGGACTTTATGCACAGTGAACCAAGCCAGTCACAAAAGAACAAACACTGTGACTCTGCACATAAAAAGTATTTAAAGTAGTCAAAATCATAGCTAGCAAGATGATTGTCAAGAGCTGTGGGAGGAGTTAGATATTTAAAGGACACAGGATTTCACCTTTGCAAAATGAAAATGTCCTAGATATCAATTGCAGGACAGTGTAAATATACCTACACTACTGAACCGTACACTTAAAAGTGGTAAATTTAAAGTTATGTTCTTTATCACAATGAAAAAAATAGTCTCCTGCCTTGTGTTTTTCTTTGGGTGAAAATAAGTCTTCATTTTTATCTTTGTGAGTGTCCTATAAAGAACACTAAAGAGAAGGTTCACAGCATTAGTTTTGCAAGTTTGATTTTAACATCCTGACTGACAAGTAACCCAGAGATAGATGCTGCTTTGCTCTGCTTGTGAAACTGGAGAAGTGAAGATTTTTTTATTGTTTGGTTTTTAATTTAAGTAGCTATAATTCCTGTTGTGCCAATGGCTTCAAACAAGTCTGCAGAAACTGCCTGTAGATGAAAGTTGCAGATTATATATCTGTATGCAACACTCACTTCCATGCACTGATGTAAAGTGACAGGATCAATAGGGATTGCTTCCTTCCAATTTTTTATATTAGATTTTATAAAAAATCTATTCTTATATATTATACAGTAGATTTTATGCCTATATTTCAATTATCAAATTATCAAGAAATTATCCAGAAACTCAAATAAAATAAAAATGAAGCAGAGACAAAATGTATGCAATTTCCTTGGTACTATTCAGTTTAGGAAAGGGAGTGCTCAATATTTAATATGAGCAGTTTACAACCACTCATGCCTAAATGGTTTATAGGATGCTTTGTAAGGAAAGGTTGTCTGATTACCAAGGAGGAGAGAATAATATAGCCAGGTTATTTATAATGTGTGATTTACTTAAGTTATGATACTGTTAACTATACCAAAATGACAGAAAGCAGAAACATCAGAGCAAACATTTTGGCTTTCATTAATGAGCTTGAAAATAAGAGGTATGCACAAGGTTTTTTCCCCTTTAAATATTGCATACGGCCTGCCTTAGAGTAAACCTGCAGTTTCAAATATTCAGTATTTCAACTCCTAAACAGAAAAAAAGGACAGTATTTTTTCTTTTCCACTAAGCCGTAGTAGTGTTCAATTTCTGTTACTGAATCACATAGGGTTTCCAATGCCCATCGAGATGAGTTTTAAGTGTGATTTCTTTCCAAGTGATTTTGTTTTACTGAATTACTGGTAGATTTTTTTTTTTTGGCTGTTTAGAAAACAATTTCTTTTTTTTTTAAATACATATTTTTATTGTTATTTATATCTTTTACATTTTGTATTCCCCTTGGG
>PVIJ01018245.1:0-26876 GCA_004024925.1 Scalopus aquaticus | reverse complement strand
CCATACCTTTGCTATTGTGAATAGTGCCGCAATGAACATACGGGTGCATGTATCCTTTCGGATTAGTGTTTTTGTGTCCTTTGGGTAAATTCCCAAAAGTGGTATTGCTGGGTCGTATGGGAGCTCCATGTTTAGCAGTTTGAGGAATCGCCATACAGCTTTCCATAGTGGTTGGACCAGTTCACATTCCCACCAGCAGCGTAGAAGAGTTCCTTTTTCTCCACATCCTTTCCAGCATTTGTTGTTGCTTGTATTTTTAATGTGTGCCATCCTCTCAGGTGTGAGGTGGTATCTCACAGTGGTTTTGATTTGCATTTCCTTGATTATAAGTGATGTTGAGCATTTTTTCATGTATCTGTTGGCCATTTGCTTTTCTTCTTTGGTGAAGTGCCTTTTGAGCTCTTCTGCCCATTGTTTGACTGGGTTGTTGGCTTTGTTTTTGTTGAGTTGTATGAGTTCCTTGTAAATTTTTGTTATCAGTCCTTTATCAGATATATTGTGTGCAAAAATCTTTTCCCAGTTGGTAGGGTGTCTATTAGAATATATTTTTTAAAGGAGACTTTTGCAGTTCTCTGGTGTGCAGCTGTTTGCCCTCAGGTAATGCAAAAAACAAAAACAAACAAACAAACAAAAAACAGGTGGAGCCTCCCTGGTAGCCTAGGGGTAAAGTTTCAGCACCATCTGCTATAACCTCAGTTCCATTTCTGGCCAGGGAATTAACATACAGGGCACAGCAGACCTATCCTGTCTTTTCTGCTGCTCCCCTCAGCAGTATATTTCAGTAGATCTGCCTATTCTGCTCCCTACTCTGTCTCTGGTGAATCCGCTCATACCCCTGCACCTCTGACCTATACCCCAGTTCTTATACGCAAAAACTAAAACCAAGGTGACTTATTGGGTCCTTATTTGTCTCTTAGTCCCTGTTTGTCTTTTAGTAGGGTGGTCCTAGCAGGTCATTTCCTACTTCGCTCTTTTACAGTTTTTTTTTTTTTTTATATTCTTCATGTATCAACCCTAGCACATTTAAGGCTTTAAACACAAATCCAGGAGTTTGAATTCCAGTATATGTTTTTTTATTCTGTCTTCTTTGACTCTGGAGAGACAGCCAAACAGGATTTAAAATACTTTGGAAAGTAACTCACAAATCTTCTATGGCTACTTACTTATTCTTTCATTCTGAATCAAACTCCCATCCACATTTCACAAGTTTATGAAAATAAACTTAAATTATTTTTAAAGTAATACACCCTTATTTCAGATTTCTAGGCTCCAGAATTGTAAGAGAATAAATATCTGTTGTTTTAAGCTGCCAAGTTGCTGTGTTTTGGTTATAGCACCAGAGCTACAAATTGTATTTCAGTCTTGCTTTAATCTGAATTTCCCTTATCAAATGGTTATTTAAAATTTTATTTTTTAAAAAATAATAACAAGGTCAGATACAGATGGACCACAAAGCAGAAAGGAGAGAAACA
This sequence comes from Scalopus aquaticus, assembly GCA_004024925.1. NCBI lineage: Eukaryota > Metazoa > Chordata > Mammalia > Eulipotyphla > Talpidae > Scalopus > Scalopus aquaticus. The sequence continues at coordinate 25,404 of PVIJ01018245.1, read as the reverse complement.
AGTTTGGAGGTTTTTGCAATATTTTAGAAGAGAAAAATTTCCATGAGTTGAAATAGTATAGATAGTGGTGAAGTAAGGATGAAGAAAACAGATTGGGGAGATCACTGAAGATCTGAAAGACAATAGTGAGTGACCGTTTATATAAAATGGCGGAGGGGGAGGAGGTGAAGATAATGGACAGCTGGTTGTGACGTTTACTGAGAAAAAAAATACAGAAAAGGAAGAAGCAGGTTTGCAGGGGAAATAGACATCAGTTAGGACTAACGGTGCCTGTGACACAGGGGACTGTCTTGTGGGCTGTTGGCACCTGGGTAGAGAGTTCTTTGTCCTAGGGTTAGGACAGAGTTCTCATCTAGAGCCATACATTTATAAGTCACCAGCATTTTGAAGCCGTCAACACGAGGCTTTTCTAGATAGAAAGTTCAGGGCATGACAAGAAAAAGACCTACAACAGAGCCTTGAGGTACATACAGTAAGAGGCAGAAAGAAATTCTTTTCAATGTCATTGAAAAGAAGCACAGAGAGTAATTGGTGATAACCAGAGAAGAACAGTTTTTAAGGACTCGTGGTCAACAGTGTAAAAAGTTGCACAAAGTTTTTAAATAAATAAATTGAGGACCCCAATTCTTTTAGCAAAAAAAGAAGAAGAGGTTTCTGGTGGTTCTGGCAGCCATGGAGGGGCTCCGCTCCGATTTCCCTCGGGGCAGATCTCTGCAGCTACTAGAAGTGCACTAAGCAGTCGGCCTGGTGGTGCCTTCAGAGCCTACCTCAGTTTTCAGACTAAGGCCAAGTTCTTGCTGGACAGCATTTAACTAAGGAGGAAACATGACAACGTCATGGAATAAATCAGGTCATCTCTCTCTAGCACAGAACTCTTTGAAAGAACAATTGCGCTTCCTGTAGAATTAGCAGATATATTTTTAGATTTATATCAACCTTTTGGGGACAGATCAGGCTGCAGAAGGGTGAATCTGGAAGATTATGATATGCCCTCCCATATATTAAAATGTACCATATAAAGCTGCCAATAAAGAAAAAAAAGATGTGTTTGCTGAGAAAAAAGAAGGTTCATGGAAAAAAATGATGAATCTGAAAACACTGGTCAAGATTGAGATCGTTACTGACTTAAAAAGACCATAATCTGTAGTATCTTGGTGTGCTGAACATGCATATAACCCTGAAAATATTTTACTAGCTCTCGGTTTGAAAATATGTCATATAAGTCATATGTTTCACCGTGTCAATTTATCCAGGAGGACTGCAACAACATCCTAAATCAGCCTAGAATGATGTAATATTGCATCACATTGCATAATACTATCATGCACACATCATCCAGAGTTGATTGCATCATTTTCTGATGCAATGCAATACTATCTCCAGGCGGCTGCTGAAGTAAGCTGACGTCAGCAGTGCACTATAGAAAGCCCTGTCGGAAAGGTTGAGCATTGAAAATATTTCAGACTTTGTGCGAGACAGTTTAAGATACTGTTCCATAGAACTGTTATTATTTTCTCCATTTAGGCACAATCCAGAACAGTAATGCCTCGAAAGTGCGTTAATAGGGTGGACAATTTCTGCTCTATTTGTGGGGAAGTGACATTTGCCAAGCTGAAGAAAAGTATCACTTCTCAAGTGAAGAAGGCTTGTCATCTTGACTTCAGATGCAAGGTTGGTCACCAAGACAAGACTTGGGCCCCACATCTATGCTGTGCTACATGTATAACACAGCTTTCACAGTGGTTAAATGGCAAAAGGCCATCAATGCTGTTTGCAGTCCCCATAATGTGGAGAGAGCCAAGCAACCACATAAAAGACTGTTACTTCTGCTTGGTTCCTCCTCTTTCTGGTGGAATAACGAAGCCAAAGAAGTCGAGAATAGTCTACCCAAATATTCCATCTGCACTGAGACCAGTTCCACATTGTGAGGGACTTCCTATTCCAGAACTCCCAGCAGAATATTCTCTTGATTCATCTGATGAGGACAAGGGTGAGCCGACCTGTTCTGCTCCTGTTCCATCAGCATGCAGTGATCCAGATTTTCACTGTGGTGCATCATCAACCCCACACAGACTAACACAGGAAGAACTAAATGACCTGGTTTGTGATTTGGACTTATCCAAGAATAAGGCAGAATTGCTAGGATCAAGACTCCATCTTCTAGAAGAAGATGTCACAATTACTATCTGTCGACAGCACCATCAATAGTTGGAGCCTTTTTTCAGAAAGGAAAGTACTCTGGTATTCTGTTCTGATATTGAGGGCCTCATGAATGCCTTAGAAATCACTCATGACCCACAAGAGTGGAGACTCTTTCTAGACTCTTTGAAACTGAGCGTGAGACTGTGCTTGTGCACAATGGAAACTGTCTTCCATCTATTCTATTCCTGAACAGTTGTACAAGAGACAAGTGAAGAAATCTAAGAAGTAGTCTATGACTTGATTTTTTACAAGTATTAACCACAGGTCTATTACTATTGACATGCATTTCATGATGTAAACATCAATTTATTGCAGATTACAAAAAAAAAAAAAGCTAGAGCCAAAATTAGAGCTGTTATTAGACAGCTCTAATTCATGTTGAGCACAAACAAATTGATAGTAAATGACTAATTTTATTACAGTAACATGACTTCTGCAAAAATTTGTTGACCAGTGCAATAGGATCAACTCTATATCTGGCATGTATTATAGAGTAAGCCATATTCAAACCAGTGGAACAAAAGATGGATCATACATCATTTGATATTTTAGCAGTTCACTAGTGACAGAACAGATAACTTAAATCTTTACTTTTAGATTCCTATAAACTAAAAAGATAAATCAATGTTGTAAATGCAAAACAACTTGAATAAATTATATTTCATTGGAAATTATCACAGAAATTGGAAACTGAATTATATATATATTTTTAAATTTTTATTTGTATATTTTTACACCATTGTTCATTTTGTACAATGTTTGATTTCTCCTCTCAGGTGTTGTTCCCAGAAAATTACCACCACCCAAGACACCTATGAACCATCACCATAGATCTTGTGCTTCTTCCTGTTGTGATTCTTCTCCCTCCCCAGCCCCTGCTGAATGTCTCCAATTTATAGTTTGACTGCTAGTTTTGCCTTTTTTTCCCCAGTCCCTTGTATGGTTTCCTTGTGTTCCTCCTATAAATGAAACCATCCAATATTTTACTTTTTCCTTCTGACTTATTTCACTTAGCATAATCCCTTCCGGCTCCATCTATGTTGCTGTGAATGACATACGTTTATCTTTTTTGATTGCTGAGTACTCTTCCATTGTGTATATGTACCACATCTTCTTGATCCATTCATCTGGTTTTGGGCATTTAGGTTGTTTCCATATTTTAGCTATTGTAAACAGTGTTGCAATGAACATAGGGATGCATGTTTCCTTTTGAGTTAATGTTTTTGTGTCCTTTGGGTAGATTCCTAGGAGTGGAATTGGTGCGTCTCATGGTAGATCCATTTTTAATAATTTGAAGGTCCTCCACGTGGCTTTCCATAGTGATTGGACCAGTTTGCATGCCCACCAGCAATGTAAAAGAATTTCTTTTTCTCCATATCCTTGCCAGCATTTGTTGTTGTTAATTTTTTTAATGTGGGCCATTCATACTGATGTGAGGTGATATCTCATTGTAGTTTTTATTTGCACTGGAAACTGTTACATTTAAAAACATCAGTGGAAAGAATATAATAAATGAGCTGAAAGATGAGTAAAAATTAGGAGAAATTCACAACACATGTCAAAGGAGTAACAGCTATAAAGTGCATGTGACTAAATCTCTACAAAAATAACAGTTCAATAAAAAAAATCAATGACAGGTTTTAACAGATCATTGATACATGAAACACATAATTGGTAAATAAATGAGAAAATATAATAAGCTTTATTTATTTTACACAGTGGGTGTAGAAATCAAACAACTTTCCTAAAGGCAATTTGATAGAATGCATCAAAATGTGAAATGCATATAGCCTTTGACACAGTAATCCAACTTCTAAACTGTATTCCAAGGGGGAAATTGCACAGGAACAAAATGATACATTTATGGGAATGTCGATTCCAGCTTTTATTTTTCTCTCTCTGATCCCTGGACAAGAAAATTAGGATATAATTCTATAGTGGCATGCCATGTGCCTATAAAAATTAATATATATTTTTATATTAATTAATGTGAAAATACATCCACAATATTCTACCAGTGGAAAAGACAGCATGAATATAATGATCCTATTGACTAAGTAATCAATCTGAAAATAGTGTAGAATCCTACTATGTGTATTTTTAACTGTCATTAGGTCTTGGTATATTGGGTGTCTTTTTTTATTTTGCTTTTTCTGTACTACTTGAATTTTTTAAATGGATGCATGTAATTTTATTTTATATATGGCTATTTCCAGATATACTAAAGGAAGAACTGAAATAGTTTCTGTGAGGATTCGAAGCAATTATAATGCAGAGAATTGTAGGATTTCAGGAAGTACTGACAGTCCAGGGAAAATTAGAAATTGTGCATGTGTGTTGCTGATTTTAGTAGGATATAGTATGCTCCCGTAGGGCTCAGTGACCTCTATAGTCTATCTTCTAAAAGTTCTCCTTCGACTATCAGAAGTCAATTCTGTATACTCATATTATAGAGCTTTTTCATAACCCATAGTGTAGGAAAGTGGAGAATATGCTGGATGAGACTTACTCAACAGACAGGAAGAGGAAATATCAGTTTTATGTGATAGGCAAAATGGAGACAGATTAGGAAGGGTTGCAACCACACTGAAGATAAGCGAAAGTGGACCCCTGAATTCAGTGAGTCATTATTTTGAGCATTGGGCAAAGGAGGGTGAGGCAAGATGATAATAACTCCAGATAGTTTAAGAGGGAGTCTGAGAACATCCAGGCATGTATTGTGCTTTACTGCCGGATCTATTGTATCTTTGGAATCGTAGATCAGCAAGGGCAGAGAGAGAATTCTAGAGCAAAGGTCTGGAAGGTTTATCTGTAGCCTATGGCCTAATATGCTATACTAATGATAGCAAACGGAGATGCTGCAAGGACTGGCAGATCAAAGTGGCTTGAAATGGGAAAAGAAATCTGGAGTTGGCAGAGAATTTACAGCTAGAAGCAGTGATGATGGCTAATTGTCAACTTTATTTGTCCTGCAGGACAAGACTTCCCAGCAGGTGCCAGTGCCCACTGCTGAGGAGACATGGCATTAGAGAAAGGAGAAAACCCAGAGTATTGCTGTCAATGGAAATATAATGCAAGATACATGTGTCATTAAAAACTTTCTAGTAGCCACATTTTTAATTTCAAGGTTAAAAAAAGGCAAAATTAATTTAAAGATGTACGTTAAATCCAATATATCTAAAATATATCCATTTCACCATTTAACCAATAGAAAACATTTTTAAAAAGATTTATTTTAATTTATTTATGCATACAAGCTGGGGTGTAGGCCAGAGGTGTGGGGTGGTAAGAGGATTCACCAGAGACAGAGTGGGGAGCAGAACAGGCAGATCGACTGAAGTACACTGCTGAGGGGAATAGCTGGCGAGGTAAGAGAGGTCTGCTGCACCATGTGGGTTAGCTCCCTGGCTGGGGATGGAACTCTAGCTGCAGTGGCTGCCAATAGCTTCAGAGTACTGAGACTTAACCCATTGTGCCACCAGGGAGGCCCCCAACATAAAGCTATTTTTTGAAAAAGATTTATTTATTTTTGCATATAAGCTGGAGTATAGGCCAGAGGTGTGCGTGTGGGAGGAGGGGTGAGAGGATTCACCAGAGACAGAGCAGGGAACAGAACAGGCAGATCGACTGGAATACACTGCTGAGGGGAGCAGTGGGCGAGGCAGGAGAGGTCTGCTGTGCAATGTGGGATGCTCCCTGGCCAGGTATGGAACTTGTGCTACAATGGCTCTGGATAGCTTCAGAGTGCGGCGACTTAACCCATTATGCCACCAGGGAGGCCCCCAACATAAAACTACTTATGAGCTATTATATGTGTATATTTGTGTTAAGCCTTTGAAATCCAGTGTCTATTTTACCTTTCCAGCACATCTTTATTTGGTGTAGCCACTGCAAGTGTGTGATGCTGTGTGTGGCTAGTGTCCACTGTGTTGGGCAGCACAGACGGAAAACAGCATGTGGACCTACGTCCCTGCACCTTCCTACTGTCATGAATACATACAAGTATCCCTCAAAAGAAACAATCTTGACAGGAAAGAAGGGGAGCCAAGACCCATGTAGCGGTCAGAAATATAGAAATGATGGATTAGGAAACTTTTAACTAGAGGGGACAGTTAATTTTAACTAGACACTATGTTTTTCTTCAATTATCAGTGGGGACACAAGGACAAGAGAAGAACATTTAAAATAAAGAAATGTAACATCTTTTGCACAGCTTAGGTAATACTTAGGCATTTCAACTCATATTACAACAGTTTGGAGAACTATTTTTACTGTGAGGAATGCTAGCAATTATTAATCATATTGCTGAAGTCACTGTTCATCTCACTGTATTTAGATATAATTCTACAGAAGCTAAAGCAGTTATTTCTTGAATTCTCCAGAAGCTTATAACCTAAAGTCAAGATGACATGACACTCGCCATAATTGGGAACAAGGATTCTTGGAAGATAGCAGCTTCATAGCTAATTTAGTTGCGGACAATGTGCGCCTGGTAATGCATTGCTTTTAGAACGGCTTTTCTCCAAGCGGTTTTCATTTTTGTGTTGTGCTCACTTGGTTCTGTCTCACTTCTCTGTCTTCGTTTTTGATGTCACCCTCTCTAAAACACCTTCATCCTTTTTTCTGATGCCTGATTCTGTCCATACTTAACAAACTGATGTAAGTTCTATTCTGGCCATAAGCTATTCCTGGACTTGGTGAATTTAAATAAAATGCATTGTGTATTACCTTCTTTTTTTAAATATTTGTTTATTTATGCATACAAGAGCTGGGGTGTAGAGCAGAGATGTGGGGGGTCGGGTGAGAGGATTCACCAGAGACAGTGGGGAAAATAACAGGCATAGACTGAGCAGTGGCGACACAGGAGAGGTCTGCTGGGCCATGTGGGCCAGCTCCCTGGTGGGGGGTCGAACTGAATTCATGCTGCAGTGCCTGCCAATAGCTTCATAGTGCTGAGACTTAGCCCCTTGCACCACCAGGGAGGCCCACATTGTGTATTTCATATTAGCTCCTAATGATATATTCTTTGTATTATTTTCCAGTTGTTTTCTTTGATAAGTGTCTTATCTTTCTAGTGAACTTGAGCTCTACTCAAGGGAAGAAACTTTTATTTCTTTTATATACCTGATTCATTCAGCCATGTTCTGGGCTTGAGATTAACTCTCAAAAATACCTGTTATTTGAATTGAATCAATGATTCATGATGATTCAGTTTGAACATTAACATAGTCAAATGCAGTTATTTTAATGTAGTCATACTCTGTTAGCACAGGGAAGCATTTATAGAAATGGGAGTCCTAAATGTAAATAGATAATCATATTCAATTGCATTCTATGCATTGAATTGTTGATTTTGATTCTAGCCTCTTTGAATATCTTGAGTAAAGAAATGATCCTGCTCTTCCATTCTTCCAACCACTGACCATAATCCTTTGGCCATTTCTCAGCTGCAGTGAAATCAGAAGCTGATAGCCATCCATAATGACTGCTAGTTGACAGTTTTTCTTCAGCTAATTCCTGGAAGTTGTTCATCCTTTGCATGCATTGTCATATCCAAAATGATTCATGCTTGGAACTTTTGGAGGACATCTTTACCAATGACCATGGAGTGAAATTATTCACCAAAACATGGAGTAAAGGCTCATTCCCATTTTTTGCCTTTATTTTTACCATGCTCAGGTAAAGAATTAGATTGCATGTCCACCTCTTAGTATGGTATATGATGTATTACTAATTGGTTCACCAGGAAAAAATGCCACCCAAGGATTATTCAGTATGTTTCTCTCTCTCTCTCTCTCTCTCTCTCTCTCTCTCTCTCTCTCTCTCTCTCTCTCTCTCTCTCTCTCTCTCTCACACACACACACACACACACACACACACACACACACACACTTTAAAATCCTTCAGAAATATCAGCACCATGATATGTTAGAGCTGCTCTCTCTGGGGAATCATCTCTGGCACATTCTAAGATAATAAAAATCTCTGAATAAGATAGGAGCCTCAGTTTGATTTTGGATGGTCTTATAAAACCTTACAAAACCTATCTTTTGTTTGTAATCATTTGACATGTAACATTTGAAGCATTTTAACCTTTAGCATTTCAGACATGTGACTCTTTCTCTTCCCTGCTATATAAGTGAAAACAAGCACATAGTAAGTAAAAAAGGTGCACAGACAATAAAAGTTAAGTTTATTTTTTGCCCATTAGCATCCCCTTCAAACTGCTTCCTTTTTTGTAAGTTCCCAGCTTTTTTTTGTTTGTTTGTTTAAAGATTTATTTATCCAGGCATACAAGCTGGGGTGCAGGCCAGAGGCGCGGGGCGGCGAGAGGGTTCACCAGAGACAGAGTGGGGAGCAGAACAGGCAGATCAGAAGTACACTGCTGAGGGGAGCAGCGGGTGAGGCAGGAGAGGTCTGCCGCGCCATGTGGGAATCTCCCTGGGCGGGCTTCGAACTTGCGTCGCTGCTGCCGACAGCGCCACAGCGCAGTGCCTAACCGCTGTGCCACCGGGCAGGCCCAAGTTCCCAGCTTTTTATAGTATTTCCTTGCTGACTGGCACAAAAAGATATTATAGGTTTTTTCTTGTTACCACCCCACCTCCCCAACCCCTGTTCCAGCCACAGTATCACCATTTCTCTAAGCATCCCTGAATCCCTGGTTCCTTTTAGTGGAAAATGACATTTAGAAACTAAGATCTTATGCTCTATGTGTTCATTGTAGCTGTAAGTTTAGTCTTTTTGCTGGAAAGAATTATGCACTAGGTGTATGTGCACCGTAAGAGAGATACACATATATGTTTATTACTATATTTCTCTGTGTATACATACTCATATATGTATACACAAATACTTACAATTCCAGTTTACAGTATAACACACATTATATGTACATATTAGAATAAATATTACTTCAGATATTTAAGACATCATTATTTATAATGTCAAAATACTCGAAACAATCTAGATGTCTACCAATGTACTAAATTGTGGCACATCCATGCAATTTATTTATTTTTTTGTGTGTGTAGAAAAACTGGGGTGTAGGCTGGAAGTGTGGTGTGGGGGTGGTGGTGAGAGGATTCACCAGAGACAGAGAGGGGAACAGAAAAGGCAGATTGACTGAAATACACCACTAAAGGGAGCATCAGGGGAAACAGGAGAGGTCTGCTGTGCCATATGTGGGTCAGCTCCCTGGCCAGGATCGAACTCAGGTTGTGGTGATAGTGCTGAGACTTAGCCCTTAGGCCACCAGGGAAGCCCCCATCTATGCAATTTAACACTATACATTTTTTATTTTAATTTATTATTATTTTTAAAGATTTATTTTATTTATACATACAAGCTTGGGTACAGGCCAGAGGCGTGGGGTGGCGAGAGGGCTCACCAGAGACAGAGCGGGTAGCAGAACAGGCAGATCAGAAATACACTGCTGAGGGGAGCAGTGGGCAAGGCAGGAGAGGTCTGCCACGCCATGTGGGAATCTCCCTGGCGTCGAACTCACGTCGCCATTGCGGACAGCTCCACAGTGCAGTGTTTAACTGCTGTGCCACCGGGGAGGCCCACTATACATTTTTTAAATGAGCCAGCTCTATACTAATGTTGAACTATCTACAATATATAAAAAGTGGACAAAGCAAACTGCACAATAGACTTTCTAGTATGCTACCACTTATGCAAAACAAAACAATACACAGACATACTTGTTTTTCCTTGTCTCTTGGATAATAGGCATTCTTACATGTGTGAGGTGATATCTTAATATTGTTTTGAATTGTATTCCCCTAATAAGAGATGAGGGACATCTTTTCATGTGCTTATTGACCACTGTATGTCTTCTTGGGAGAAGTGTCTGTTCAGATACTCTGCCCATTTTTAAATCAGGTTGTTTGCATTTTTTTATTGTTGGGTTTTATGAACTTTTGTATAGTTTTGATATTAATCTCTTGTCAGATACATGATGGGAAAATATCTTCTTCCATTCAGTAGGATGTCTTTTCATTTGGATGCAAGTTTCTTTTGTTGTGTAGGTTTTTAGTTTGATGAAATAAACCCAATTTGTTTATTTTTGCCTTTGTTTCTCTTCTTGATATTATTGGAATTGAGTCCCTAAAGACATCTCTAAGGCTGATGTCAAGAAGTTTATGGCTTATGTTTTCTTCGATGTATTTTATGGTTTCAGGTCTTACATAAGTGTTTAATCCATTTAAAATTATTTTTTTGTATACAGGGTTAGAGTGGCTTAGTTTCTTTCTTTTGCAAGTAGCTGCAATTTTCCCAACACTATTTTTTGAAGAGACGCTTTGCTCCATTGCAGGTCTTAACTCCTTTGTCATAAATTGATTGCCCATAAGTGTGTGGTTTGTTTCTTTTAAACACAATTATGATTCCTTCGAAAAGTCCTCTAAAATATATAAGCAGTCCTCTAAATGTAAATATAAGGATACACAGCTTTTATAATAGATATAAGGATTTTTTTGGTTAACAACTAATCTATATACTTAAGGTCATGTTAAGCATAAATATGCTTACTATAAGAAACTATAGTATAAGAGTATTTATTATATGATGTTACTTTTTTAAATGATATATTTATTTATGCATACAAGAGCTGGGGTGTAGGCCAGAGGTGTGGGGGTAGGTGAGAGGATTCACCACAGACAGAGTAGGGAGCAGAACAGGGGGATCAACTGAAATACACTGCTGAGGGGAGCAGCATGTGAGGCAGGAGAGGGCTGCTCTGCCATGTGGTAAGGCCCCTGGCCAGGGATAGAACTTGCGCTTCAGTGGCTGCGGATTGCTTCATGGGGCTGAGACTTAACCCTTTGAGCCACCAGGGAGGCCCCTAAAATTACAGTTTATCACTTAAAAGAATGATTGGTTTAGGAACCTGAATTTATTTTGTAATGGTAATAGCTGTATAAATGTATTAATACATTTATTAGTACAATATTGTTATCATTATTATTTTAAAAATATATTTTATTCCCACAGATACTCATCAAGGTATTATAAAACATGAAGTTGGAAATGATAAACTATTTAAAACACATATGTATATATTTAATAAATGACATTACATTACTATATAGAACTTAAATAGTATATATTACTATATATTACACCATTATTTTATAATCACATTCTTTATAGTGTATTACAATATTAATATGAGACCATGATCTTATTTTGTTATAGTTATCTTCTCCAGTCTGTATAATAGATAGGATAAAATGCTTTGTTAACTTAAAAATGTAGTGGATTCTGAGTCTAGAATTTTCTCCCTGGTTGTGTAAGGAAATAAAACAGTGCTTATAGTAGACATATCAAAAACAATTAAAAATTTTATACTTTCAGACAGATTGGTACTCTCGTCCTTGAGTTAAGTCTGGACAGAGGGTAGTGGAATAGATGGCTTTAGCCCTGAAACTATAGTATGCAAATATAACAAGTAGCCTCAGGGAACTTTTGGTTTTCTGTAGAAGTTCCCTGTCTTTGTTGCCTATTTCCAACCTGAGAGCATGAAGTGGATGTATTCACTAAATTAGGTATAACAGAATAAATGAACACATTCAGGTGTATTTAGGTAAGGATCCAGAGTTTAGCAGCAGTGTCAGTAAAAACAGTTTTTCTAATGCTATGACATGAAGTAGACAACTGGGAGGCAGTGATAATCAGGCTGTGGTAGAGAAAGTTTTCTCTCCTTGAATATTTCCCCTCCTTTTTTTTCCTATGTGAATTAAGGATTGATCAACTAGAAATCTGATCTGAATAGGAAATTTTAGCTAATTCCTGAGTTAGTCACGATTCTGGAAGGAAAAGAGAATCCATCTGAGATGGCATGATGGAGAGAAGGATAGAGAACGGGTGGGGAGTAGAGGTGGAAACAGAATAGTAAGCACACTTGGTGCTGTTTGCATTCAGAGCCTCTGGGAAAATCCCAAGGTAGAGCAAAATATGCAGCTGTCTTTCTGACAGGTAAGCTACTAGTTATCTTGTTCTGTCCAAACCCCAAGAAACTTTGGTGATCATGGGGACCATAAAAGAATTAAGGTGGGGTTTTAAGAAAGGATCCTCTCCTCTTAAAAATAATATTTTTTATTGAGTCAACATTGGTTTACATCATTGTTTGTGTTTTAGAGGTGTAGGACTCCCCTTTGGCTGTTGTTGTCTTTCTGGATACAATTCATTGCATATGCATCTGTATCACTGTCAGGTATGTTGCACATCATATCTTGAGATGTATAATTAATATTCTATATAACCAACAAAGTGTTTGCATAAATTCTCATTTCCCTCCTCCCCAACCAGAGTAATTAAATGAACAAATTAAAATCTGAAAAAAGTATGCATTTGACCTCAAAGGAAAAGAATATAAGATTGTGGGATTTTGTGAAAGATGATCTTAATGAGAAAAGAAATTTAACTCCTTCTTCCACATTCTGAAAGGGAGAGTTACAATTTTAAAGCTGTAATTTATGAAAATAATTTCAATTAGTTAAAGAAAATTAGCATTCAGATGGTAGGGTCTAATTTTCTACTTAGTTCCTAAGTGAAAAATAAAGCATATTTATTTGGGGTGTGAAAATTTTTCTTAAAAAGGGATAATTTGCACTTATCAGAAAGAATGAGGGTATATAAATATATTTGCCAAAAATGTTGCAAATTTTTCATTTCCAAACATTTCATTGTTACACTTCCAGGAAGTATAACAAGAAAAACTAAATATGACTGTGTACAGGTAAAATAGTTTTATACTAATCATTCTCTTTTCCAAGATCATGTTATACCAAAAAAGAAAAAAAATTAACTTCTGTGCTTCTAGAAATTGGCAGTTCACCAATAAAAACATGTGATAACATTGTTAATTACCTTAAGACTCTTTGTGTTAATGGCCAGGTGGGACCAAAATTATTCTCTCTTTGGGTAAAGTTCTTGCATGAATTTGGTTCTCCTTGTTCTTTTAATTTGATGCCAAATACTTTTAGTACAAAAGTGGTAAAAGACTGGCATTTTTATCATTCTCCTAGCTTGGGGATCTCTTAGTGATGTTAAAGAAATGTACATTGGTAAGTTATCTTTTATTTTCCACAGAATTCTGACTCCTTTTCACATCTCTGTGGTAATAATGCAGTTACTATAGAGATACAGCTAAGATTAAAGTATGATATATTTTTTATCCATGAAAAGATTCAGTTTCATTCCTATTTCACTAAAAGGGCTGACTTTTCTAGAGTTGTAATTTCTATTTGGCTTATGTTTAGCACCATCAAAATTGATAGCTAAAGGTATAGAAATATATAAAAATGTGGGTATATAACTTGAATGTGTTGAAATATAAATAGTTTGTGTCTTTCATAGATTGATTCTTTTAAAACTAAACCAATTTTTAAAAAAATTCAGTGACACTATGAAATTATTCCTCTTAGATTATCTGGGTAATTTAAAGAAATAGCTTTATTTCAATAAAATTCACATGACATGCCATGCAATCACTTAAAAGGGGTGGGAGGAGGGAGGGAGAGAGAGAGAGAGAGAGAGAGAGAGAGAGAGAGAGAGAGAGAGAGAGAGAGAGAGAGAGAGAGAGAGAGAATGAGGAGTGAGTCCAGATGGGATAGAATGACAGAAAATGGAGAGAAGTCCCTTCCATGCTTGGGTCAGGCTATGAACTTAGGGCCATTGTTGTACCTGGAGGGCTGCTTCCTTGGAGGATGTCACTTAGAATTATTTCAAGCCTGTATTTCCAGGGCATCTATTTGCTTAGATTTCCCTGTTTTTAGAAGAGGTGGATCAGATGAGTAGCAGATTTGGGTTTTTAATTCATGGGGAAACTTGAAGGCTATGTAGAACTCCAGGAAGTTGTAGCTAAGTGCCAGGGAAGGGAAATGAGCCAAATACCAACTTATGAGAGGGTTCAAATGTCAATGTTCTTCATTCAAAATTCAAGTTTCTTTCTAATAAACTCAACTCACCACTTAGTACATAAGTCTTGAAGGAATGGATGAGGCAAGTTCACAACTCCTAGCCAGGCCAGTTAAGTCTCATTGGGAAGGTCTCCCTTAAGATAGTGGAGGATGAGAAAATTCTATTTGGAAAAATATTTCCCCTGTAATGTTTATGGCCAAGTGCTTTTACCACCACCAAGTGTACTCCTCAGCATAAGGCCAATTGCATGTGGGAATTCTGACCAGGTCAGGCTGGGGGATCATGGCTGAATATGGCTTCTCTGGATTGATAATAGAGACCCATTTTTCTGGCTGCCTCTGGAACATCAGGAACTGGGGTTCACTCAGAGCTTGCAATGATTCTAGGGTAGTACTTCTCAAACATTAATATGCAAAAAAATCAGTTGGAGAGGTTGTTAAAACATAGATTCTTTGAACTTACACTCAGGGTCTGGGGTAGTGCTTGAGAATCAGTCTTTCTAACAAGTTCTCAGGTAAGGCTGAAGCTAGCAGTCTAGGCACTACACCTTGAGTAGCACTATTTGTATTTGGGAGTTTTACTCACTGTGTCCTGTTTCCATATTTCTGACAAATAAATTGTCCTTAGACCATTTTGATGACCTCTAGAGCACTGTTCCTACAAAGACTCTATTTCAGAACTTCTAGATATTGCTAACCTTTCAAATAATTCAACTCCTTTGCTCCCTGTCATCATGAGGTCATAAACCCATAGCTATCTCAAGAAATTGTAGAGACTGGCCTTTATCTGGTCTTTTATTGCCACTACTTCTTAAGGAATGTGCCATGACCATGAAAATAGCCTGTCAATTAAATTAATTTATTCATTTTTGGTGCTGAAAAAGATAGTGCTTTATCAAGATCTCCCCATAGAATGAGAATGAATGTAATTCATTCATTCACTCTACCTTGCTAGGATCATTATGTTGCCTCTAACGTCTTGCTTATCCCGAATTCTTGAGAAAAGCTCAGACTGCTTCTTAAGACAGAGACCTGAGTCCTCAGGGAATGAATACCAGAGACTTTTGGTGGGAGGATATCTGGCTCCCAACAGTACCAGTTGGTTCCCTGACCATATTCTTAAAATAGAAAAATGACAAATTATAGCTCTGCCCGGACTACATTTGGTGTAATCCAGAGAATATGTTTTTAAGTGTCTGAAGGACTCAGCGGCAGAAATCTTTTTGGTATCAGCCAAGATAGCTGAAGTCCAAGGATGGCAAACCCTAGGGACCATCCAGTCCTCCTGGGGAGATTCCAGCTAAATAGAAGCTGGGATTCGGACATGTCTGGGCAGGTCTGATGAATACACGGGGCAAGCATGCCTGGAGTCTATTTACATGACAGCTTTTGGCTGAAGAATGACTTTGTGCTGATCTGAATGGAAAGTAGAATGGGAGGAACAAGATTGTATCCATCTTAGGACCTAAGTTTTGAAAAATCTTCTTTAATAAATTAATTTATTATAATATATCTATCTTTTTATATCTGATAATTGTAAAATTAACATTACAATTTTTGACAAATTGGAAATAGTTTTTTACTATCTATACAAAACTATAGACCTCATGTAGGAAATCATATCAAATTTAAGAAGATTGAATTAATTTAGTTTACTACCAAGGGATTGTGTTGGGTGTATGAAAAAAAAAAGGACTAAAGGCATATGTGGTGGCTTTGGAAAGGCTTTTGGAAAGGTGAACTTTTCTAAATTTTCATGGGATTATAATGTATTTAAACCTGTTAATTTGAACTAGGAGAGGTACACTTTTGCTCCAGCATCTAGAACTTTGTGAAATTTTGTTAAATATTAACATGGTATCTAACTACTTTAAAATTATGTCTACATTCCATTTAAAATTTTTTCACTGTGCTTCTAGTCTTGATTAGTATAATTCCTATCCATTGCATTTTCAAGGTAGAGTTTGCTTGATGAGGTACAAATTCATCTTTGTTTTTCTTTAATTAGTAGCTATGATTATAATCCTAGAGGACACTTGTTTATTGATTGTTTTTTATATGCCATTCACAAATCTAGGAACTTTGCACATATAATCTCTTGAATCTCACAGTATTGTTAGAATTGATTATATAGATGGGAAACTGAGGCACTGAGAGGTTAAACTAATGATCCCCAGTAGCAAATATTAATATATTGCAAGCAGAGAGGAGATGAGGGTTTTTGGTTTTTGGAGTGTTTTAACAAAGCTACTAATCACTAAATTTTAAGATGATTACAGAAAGACTTATTTTAAGTATGGCTTGGTTGTCAGGAGTTCTCTCATTGACAATTTCGATTCTTTAGGTAGCTTTAGAATAATTTTCTACAGTTTTTTGTCATGCACGATGAACTTTTTAATTACTCTGGTATTTTAGTTGCTTTCCTAAAGAATGAGAGAGGCAGTCTATTGTGTATGTCTCCTTTGAAATGACTTTTAAAATTTCTAAACTTTTGTTCTGGGCAAGTTTCAAGTTTACAGATCAATTGCAAGTATTTAAGTATTAAAATTACCCATATATCTTCTACTCAAATTCACTTATTTCTACTTCTTTTATCATTTGTGTGTTTTCTCTTTGAATATTTATGTGGAAAAAACACTTTTTAAATCTGTATTTTTTCTTTCTAAATTATTTAAGAGTAAGTTATAAATAATATGGTCTCCTTTCCCTAAATACTTCAATGTGTATCTCCTAAATCTGGCAATATTCTCTTCAATAACCACAGTGATAATCAATTTCAGTAAATTTGAAGTTAATACTTTATTACAATTTTGCTAATTAGCCTAATAATGTTATTTATTTCCCCTTTGGGCACAGGATCCAGTCTGAAGTCAGGTACTTCATTTAGCTGCCAAGTTTGAGAATGATGTCAATTATGCCAGGTTACTTTTGCCATACCTTTGGAACCATACTCCATATGCATATATAAATCTTAATTTAAGTAGAAATATGATGAAAAGTAGACTGCTGATATTTTTTCATTATCAGTAGGTATTTTGAATTCCTAATGGTGACTAGAAAGTAGTTACCACATATATAAATATATATACTATATGATAAAACTATTATAGTAACTAGTAGCTGTTTATTACATTATTACATATATTTATTACATTATAAGTGAATTAGACATTTTTGAGTCATAGTTGAAATTCTAACAATACCTTAGTAATAGTAGCTAATTTTAATTTTAAAAGACAGTTTTATTTTTTGGTACTCATTAACCTAATCGGGGTATTGGAAAGGTAGGAAACTCCAAGAAGAAAAAAGAGATCTTGTTTGTTGTTTGAAAGGGATGGTGCTGACAAATATGCAACAAAATTTTTAAATAATCTAGATGTTATTTCAAAGGAAACTGTTGATTTTATCACTCTCCCTTGCCAACACACATTGGTGTCCCTTAAATTTCATGTTTTCACTCTGCTGGTCAATGGTTGCATAGCATTGCAGACAAAGTAACAAATCACTTTTAGGAAGGGCTGTGAAGTGGAATCTGTCAGCTCTTTCCTTTCCCTAGAGTTTATCCCTAGTGGCAAGCCCATAGCTCCCGGGCACCAGAGAAGTTATGACTCTTGTTTTCTTGTGGCTAATGGCAGCCTATTTGTCTTCTGCTGTTCTTCTTTCTCTGGTAACCCAGGGCTGACAACTGAAAAATCCTTGACACACTAGTAATCATACCAAATCAGCCTAGCCATGAAGAGACCTCCTCTGCCTCCAGCTAATTTCTCAGTTGGTGACTATGGTTGAGAGCCAACAGTCTCTATTTTCAAGTTACTTATATTAATGAGGGCTTCATAAAAGCGGTAAACTTTTAAAAAGAACTTGGGTCATGGGCCTTGAAAGAAAGAACCTATTTGTTTAGCGAAGTTGGCAATATTGACTGTTCTTTGCTCTTTACCTTACAGTCCCACTCTCTCCTCTATCTCGTATTTTTTTGACATAGTTTTTAATTGAGATGACACTGGTTTCTAACTTAAAAATTTGGGGGGTTTATTTTTTAATATATTTAGGCAAAAAATCATCATGCAATGAATTAGAAAATTGTTGACTATCTGGTATTATACTACTATGAATTACAAAGTCCACAGAGATTGTCAAGTGATGTCCCAAATACCAATCTGAAGCTCTCATGGTGAGTTGGCTGTCTAACAGACGGCAAAATATTAACACACTTCCTCTTGAGAGTGTCATTACTTAATCTCCATGAGCATCATTGTGGAAATCCATCCCTACCCTATCATGACTTCACTAAGTCACTAGAATTCTAATGCTATAATGCCTATTTCTGTAGTTGACATTCTGATTTCCAGGACGTGTTTGTCAAGTATTATCCTATTTTCATTTTTCCTTGTGATTTGTATTGTTTTTTAAAGATCTAAGATCTACTTTATTTAGAAGAGGAAAGTAGGATAAAATGTGTCCCTGGATATAGAAATGAGTTTCCAAACAAGGACAGCCAAGTTGTTTTTAAAGAGAACACTTTAGGCTTGCTGCATTGTAGAGAGGAGCCCCCAGCGCCTTTCCCTGGGAAGATCACTAGACAGTGTCATTCCTCCAAAGGTATTGCCAGAGACCTCAGATCCCTTTATCTTTCTCCACAGAGATGATTTATAATTTATCTTGCTTTGGAGTTTCTACTGGTCTATTCATTTAATTTCAATGGTAACTCTTTCTCAGCAAATGTATCATGTACATTTTTACTCAAAAACCCAAACACCTTTTTTTTTTTATATCATCAGCAATTGAGACCATCGGCTTTTTAAAATTTTTTTATTTTTCCACTCATCATTTATTTACAAATACACATTATAACTTTTATATACATTGCACATTTACATGGTAGAAAAGTACAAAACTATATATTTAAATGAATTTATATTTAACTTGCCATGTTTGAAAATATAAAATTGCATCAGAAAAAAGTATTATGAAAAGCAAGAAACTTGAACTGATAAAGCTTTGATATAATAACTTTTCGTGACACATTGGTTGAAAAAGAATTTAGAAGGTACAGGAGTAGACTAGCTTAAAGGAAACATCTAACAAAAAGTTGAATGTGTAGCATCCCCTTCCTTCATTCTCCTGACACCCCCTCTTCAATGTCTTTGGATTAAAAGAACATTTCTAGAATTCTATCACTGCTACCAACCCCTCTCTCACAAATGTCTTCATCACGAGAGAACCGAAGGAGGAGTTTCCTCAAAGATGTATCCTTTGTACCTTGTATTTGAATCAGTTATAATGCCTTTTGGTCAGTCAAGATTCCTTGTAAACAAAACCCGAGGGATCATGTATGTACAGAACAGGCAGCGGAGAATCCAATAAATAAACATGACAGAAACTGACATGCAAGTTTGTTAAAGTGGAAAAGGATCTAACAACAGTGCAATGAGAGAGACAGATGAGTGATTGAATTGTAAGGAATGAACTTAAATGGTTTACAAGGAAAATAAGCTTTTACTTTACAAGCAAGAGACCTCACAATAAATAACAACTGCTCTTCCTTTCACGAATAAATTTCTTCAAAAACAAGGTGTACAGTCAACCAGACATTTTATGTATAAATTATAAAACATGACACAGTATAAATAAATGTCTACAAGTCTCAACTATGGGCCTCATCCAGTAGACCTCACAATGACCGCCTCTCCATGTCCAATGAGTAACAAGATGACCTGGGAGAGAGCTTTAGGACAAAGGTCCTTCATGTATAGTTTTCCCCCCAAATAAATAAGCATACACTTATTTACAGTATGGACAATATATTTTTTCTTTTTCTTTTTCTTTTTTTTTTGTTTGTTTTTTTGCCCAAAGGCTATGTCAACACTGACATTGGTGGAGGGTTTACCACTCTAGAATGGAAGATATAGGAAAGCTGTAGTCCTGGTCTTCATCTTCCTCCTCTTCCTCGGTGTCTTCTGAAATGGCTAGATGGGGGAATACAGGGGAGCTGTTGTTTAAATATGGACAACAACAGCGCAGAAGCAGCTCAGTGTACGTTTTCAAAGCCCTCTGATACAGCCATAATACAGCGTTGCATTTTATGTGACTTGCAGTAAGATGCTTTTTTTTTTTTTTGGCATCTGCTGTTATGCAATAAGTTTAAAAATTTTTTTTTAAAAAAACATAATCTATGAAGTCAAAAACTGCAGAAAGTTCTGAAGAATCAATGGCTCAGGTTTTACGGGCAGATTCCTGAAATCAGATAAAAAGCGCTCTTGTGTTCTAGGTATAACTGCTTTGGGTCCTTAATTCAGAGTTAGTAGGGGCAACTGCGAAAGCAGCAGCCTGTATGTGATAACATAGAGCTGTCTTTGAAAAAGAAAAAAAAACAACAACTGTTGATGCAGTTAGTTTAGATTTAAGTGTTAATAAAGCAAATAGCAAAGCACACTACTAAAGCAAAAGAATTAGGGGCAAATGACTGGAAATAGATTTTCAGAGGTAACCCCATCGATGATCACTGGACAAGTCCTAAAAAGCCAGAAAACATTCCGGGGGAATTTTTCCGTGGATCACTGATTGCTGGTGAAATTTAGCAGTTATCTAATGTAAACGGAAAATGGCTTATTTGGGAGGTTTGCGTGCTTTTCCATCTCCATTCCCTAGGGCTTGCCTGGGAAAGCCTTACATTGCAGCAAGGTTAAAGATCACACTTACAGTTGCAAGATCCGGAGTGCTTTACTTCTAGCAGCACACCTGAGGAGCAGGCAGCTTCCTTCATGGCACACTCGCTGGCGTAAGTGGCATTGTCACTGGCACAGACAGGCTCCTCAGACTTACTCTCAGGACACAGCTCGTCGCACAGGGAACACCGGCCCCTGCCAACCTTGAAATCCCACAAACACTTTTTTCCACCAGTGCACTGGATATCTTCACAGGACTTTGCTTCTAGGATATAATACACCTGTGATGAGTAAATTGATTCCCCCTTTTCTTCCTTTCTCTAGTCTCCGATCAATAAATACAAACATACAAATTACTCACTAATGGGGAAAATGAAAATGACACATCCCAGACACATCCAGTTTCCTATATATGACACTAACGCATGAAAAATACATTTCCTTTTAGAAGAGGAGGTCACATTATCCTTCTGTTAAATATTTATTTGACTACAAGTGAGACCTTTTATAAAAGAAAGAATTCCATCAGTTATCAGAATCTGATAACAGATTTTAGGAACTGTTAAGTAATTACTTCTTGCTTCCAGCAAGTCTAGCACTTGAAAAAATGTGTAAAATTGAATGAGTTCTAAGTTTTCTAAGGTGGAAAATTGTTTCCTGTTTCTTGTTGGCATTTGAATATACATATGTCAACACTTCTAGAAGACAACAGTTTCTGTAAGGAATGCTGTGGTCACGATAGTTTACCCAAGCTAGAGAGTATTTCTCTTTCAGGGTGTGGGGGGGATCTATGGGTTTGGGAGGTTTGGGGCTTATTTATTGGTTAACACCACAGTTTTAACCTGAGAACTAGCCTTTCCCATCCTCTGTTTTCCCTTTTCCTTTCTCAATCCAGAATACCTACTGATACACTTTCCCTCATAGGCTAGTCCAATCGATCTGCCCAGCAAACAGGTAGCCTTTCTCAGGTGACAGGCGCTGGAGTAGGTCACCCCATCATTTCCACAGAGATACTGTTCAGAGGAGGTGGGCTCTGGGCAAATTCGGTTACATGTCACACAGTAGGCATTATTAGTCTGGTCCACCACACATGTGGAGCTGCCAGGGCAGAAGACATCCCGACAAGTCTCTGAAACAAAAAGGGAAACACATTAATAGGTACGTTCTGGTTCTTGAGAGAGTGTTGGGGACTATGGAGGAAATCATGAAACTGAAACATCTAGCTTTTAAAAAGCACTTCTAGAGTCCTGTGGTGTCCAAGCAATAATCTATTACTTTGGGTTGGCCCCTACTGTATGGAGTTTTTAGAAGTTATAAAGTTACTTGCTATTCTTTTTTTTTAGGTTCATTCACAGTGTTTTAAACCCCCACTCTCACCCACCATCGGTCTTCAAGAGGGTCTGCCTTGCTCAAGAACGGCGGGACTTACTTTTACACTTGCCCTGGTACTGGACTTCCAGTTCTGGCTGCTCTTTACATCTGGCCTTCAGGAGTGCACATTCATTGCGGTAAGTTTTCCCATCTAGTCCACAGACTGGACCCTTCCAGGTGATGTTGGAACAATCTGGGGCACAGACACAGCGGGGTTTGTTCTTCTTGTTCATTCGGCATTTTTTGCCGGGTCCACAGTCCACATTTTCGCATGTTTCTATAAATTGGATAGAGACATGGATTAAAAGCAGGGCCAGGCAGTATACAGGTCAGCCAGGAGGGCTGCAGGCAGCTTGTGCAATCATGCAGACAGTGAGTTTGGGCCCAACAGCTCTCCTAGAAGTTGAGGAGGGACAGTGAGTTGCATCTTATAGTCAAATCTCAAAGAGACAGGGTTGGCTGGCTTCACCACTAATACCTGGTGAAGAAGTCCAGGAACTTCTGCAGATTTTGGTTTGACTGCAGTGTGTAACAGACAGGATTTGACTTGATAGCTTACCAGGGTTGGGGGAACTAAGGGGGAGCCCATGAACAAAGCTCTCCTAGTCCAAATCCCAGCTGGGCAGTGGGTAAATTGAGGGTAAGACGCCCTCTACTGAGGGCCTGAAAATTGGGGGAGGAGGAGTCCTACCTTTACAGGGGATGCAGTTGGGGGCGCCCCCATTGAAAATCATCCACTTGAAGAGGGTGTTGTCATTTACATCCTCCTCCGTCCAGGAGGTGCTCAGGCGCCCGGTGCTGCAGCACTCCTCCTTGCTAAGCTCGGTCTTGTATAGGACCTGGCAGCGGCCGTTCTTTGCTTGGCGGAGCCAGCAATTCCCAGCTGCGAGGAGACAGGGGTGGGAAGGTGGGTGGGTGAGTGAGACCTGGAGGCGGGAGAGGCTTCCAAGCCCGAAGGAAAGAGACCCGGCTGGGTGAGGAGGGAGTGAAAGTGAAGAGGGAGCGGGGAGAAAAGCAAAAACGAAATAAATCGGAGGGAGTGAAAGAGTGAGGAAAGATGGGGGAGGGACCCAGATTGGGGAGGTGAGAGGTGGGCAGAGGGAGGGCGGGCTAGAGCTAGAAGCCAAAGCGCCCCAGCCATATCAATGTCAGTCACCAGTGACCCAGACACAACACGTGCAGCTTGCATTGACTTTTACTAGACTGTTTACTTTCATTCGTCCCATTTCATAACCTGCAGCGACTGGAAGAGCAGATTAAAGAAACTGACAAAAACAGGATGCGACGGATGTTTTTACATGTTGGTTTCACGTAGGCGGTACGGGTATTATTTGTGACAAGGGTTAAGAAAGTAGAAGAACTTGAGAGGGAAAGGAAACACAGCGCTCCCGAGACAGACACACACGCAGGAGCAGATCAAGCAAAAACTGCACTTGTGAAAAATGAAAGCAAAAAAGCAACCCGGCCCTGCCCGGAGCTGCCCCGCGCGGCCTCCAGGCGCAGCCAGCCCGACGGGCCCGTTTTGCAATCCGCCAGACCCAGAGGACGCCCGCGGCCACCGGGATCTTTCGAAATCTCCAAGGGTTGCTTTCCCGGCGCCCACGTTCCCAACACCCAGGCAGCACCTCGCTGCGAAAGGTGGGCAACTCTGCGTAGTGCGGTGTAAACGAGGAGGAACAGTGCCCAGGAAAGCAGTTTACAATACACTTGAAATGTTTAACGCTGAAGCAGGGAAAGTTACAGGTCTGTCTGAGAGGAGTGCAAGGAAAAAATGCAGAGGAGGAGGCTTCCTGCCATTTCATGGTAGCACACACCTATCTCATACCTACAAGAAATCTTTGCAAGTAATTTCTCCCCCTTTTTAATGTTCGGGGTTTGGTCAGGAAGACTTCTCATGAATCATCAATGTGACTTTAATAATTGCAAGCTGCTATTATTATTAAAAATTCTGCCCAAAGACTAATTGAAATGAATAAATTTCATTTTAAAAATGAACTTTAGAAATTTGCTCTTAACGCATCTCAAAATTTAAATCGGTTGTGAGGTCCTCACAGTGCAACAGAAAGTTAGTAACAGAATAAAGCAAAGGGAAAAAATTGTACACTACTCAAAACACCCCGGGATAATTTATTTAGCCCTGTTTTTAGGGGTTGGGGGGAGGGGGTTGGTAGAAGTATCCACTAGGCAGAAAGCTCCTTCCCTCTAAAATTTTCAGCACCCACATTTCCAAGTTTGGGCAAAGTTTCTGAAACCACGTCCCCCAGCCACCTAAGAAATTTCATTATACCTCCCCTCCCCCCTCCCCAGTCATTTTTTAAAGTATCCAAAAGATGTGGGAGGAAGAGATGTTAGATTGCAGATGGGTCAAGTGAAATCTCCAGGCTACTGATGCCTGTCCCCTAGCACAGAGCCAAACAGGAGAGATAACATCCAAACTCATTATGTCCAGAACTTGGAGCATCTAACCCTAACTACCGAGAAAACTCCAGCTCACTCCCTTTCCTTTTCAAGGATAACCGCGCTCCGAACTCGGCTCCCAGTCCTAAAGTGTCACTGCCTCCAGTTTTCCCACTCGTCTCCATCCCGGAGCCTGTAAGTTGGTCCAACATCTTTCGAGAGCAGCAATGCTCAGAACAGACCAAGCCGAGAGGCCAGAAAAGTACAAACCCCTGCCCTCAGCCGAGCTCCCAGCGCATCGCCCCTCGCTTACCCTGGGCGCTGCGGTCCTCCATGAACTGGCAGAGCAGGAGCAGCAGGAGGCAAAGCCCGCCGGGCGGGTGCCTGGGACGGACCATCCTGGGGGCAGGCGCGGGGCGAGGAGCGCGGTGGCGCGGGGAGCGGGCGCGGCGGCGGGTGGCTCGGACGATCGGCGCGCGTCGCAGAGGCGAGCGGCGGAGGGCGCAGCGATCCCGGCGCAGCCCCGCGCTCGCCGCCGGCCGCCCGCGCGATTCAATGGACGTCAGAAGCCGGGCGCAGCCGCGCTTTAAATCTAGACGGGGGTCTCCGCAGTTTGCGGTGGGCGGTCTCCCAGTGTGTGGGGCAGTGGGAGGGCGGCGGCGAACGAGGGTGTGCGCGGCTCCTTGGGGGTGGGGAGCTTTTAAAAGTTCAGTGTGAATCAGGTGACATTTCCCACCTTCTGGAAACCCTTCCCAATTATCTGTTGGAGGTGCCCGAAATCAAAGCGGCAGGAGGGGAATCGCCGAGTTCTTATTTGCGTATAAGGGGGAGGGAGGGGAAAGGAG
>PVIJ01018244.1:0-26893 GCA_004024925.1 Scalopus aquaticus | reverse complement strand
AAAAAAAAAAAAAAAAAAAAAAAAAAAAAAAAAAAAAAATTTGGGCACATAGAGAGAAAAGAGAATTTTTGATGAAAGCTAAAATATTAATGAAAGAAAATACAGGTTCTTTGCAAAAATCAAGGAAAGAGACAAACCTGTAGTTAGAATGAAAAAGGAAAAAAATCTCTAATAAATATAATGAGAAATAGAAGAGCATATTTACACCTGAAATCTCAGAATTAAAGAGCATCATACTATTTCTATCAACGTTTGTGTGCCAATATGTTAAAGATCTAGAAGGAATATATAAATTTTCAGAAATACTAACCAGTCTGAAACTGCATTAGAAAGGTGTCCAATGGACTATGTTGGACGATTCTGGTGTTTTGGTGGTTGGCGTGGTTTTGTAAATACATCTGAAGAGGTAAGGATCTATAAACAATGTTGGAAACCATTGTTACCTATATAAATATAGTACAATCCTGAAAAAAATTGAGTGAACTTAATGTAATATGTACAGATGTTGATTTATAATGATGGACACCTGACATTATTTAATGTCATAAAACAATGTTACTTCAATAATTTTTATTATTTTTTTATATTATGCATACTTTTTGTGATTTACTTTTTAAAATGTTTTTTAAAATGTATTTATTATTTATCTTTTACATTATTGTGCATTCCCCATAAAATTCCACCACCAATTGACCCATGAACCATTACCCTAGTCCCTTGTGCTTTTTTTAAACAGGCAAATGCATAAGATATTAGCATACTTGTTTCTTCTTTCACATTTTTCACAATTTGTGATATTCTATCACAAATTTGAAAAATGATATAGTGAATGAAGATATCATTTTTTGTGTGTATAAGATATATATATATATATATATCATAACAAACATTTTATTGGATATTCTAATTCAGTATTACTCAACATAGTAACTATGTGACAATTGTGCACTTGAAATGTTTTTATTCAAAATTGTAATATTCTCTGGTGTAAAATGCAAACAAGACTTCAAATACCTACGATGAAAACAAAGTAGAGATTGCATTAACTTTTAAAGTTGATTGCATAAAATAGTCAATTAGTAAAAATATAATAGTAATAGTATTATATATACAAACATATGCAATATAACCTATATCACATCGTATATTACAATCAAGTATAATTAATTCAACATTTATTATAATAATGTTTTGGGGTAATTGAATATATTTAGATTAATTTCACTTTTTGAATATGGCTACTAGAAAATATTAAATTACATATATGGCTGCATTGCATTTCTATCAGACAGTGATGTTCTAGTCATCATGGAAAAGGAAATAAGGGTGAGTAAGAGTAGAAGAACCATGATTATTTCTTCTTGGAGGAGAATATTGGAAACACTCTTGTCATGGCTCCTAGGACTTCCTTGTTTCTCAGGCTGTAGATAATAGGATTGAGCATGGGGGTCAGAATGGTGTAGAAAACCGCCAGAATCTTATCTTCTTCGGGGGTGCGGAGACTCTTAGGCCTGAGATAGGTATAGACAAAAGGTGCATAGTAAAATGTCACCACAGTTAAATGTGTGGAACAGGTGGTAAAGGCCTTCTTCCGTCCCTCTTTGGAGCGCATGTGGTAGACAGCAAAAAGCACTCTACCGTAAGAAGCTGTGATTCCAAGGAAAGGAATGAGGAGAAAGAGAACTATGCTCACGAAAACCATGTACTCATAGACCCAGGTGTCCATACAGGCCAGAGTAATCATGGCTGGGACATCACAGAAGAAGTGATCAATGGCCCTGGACCGGCAGTAAGGAATATGGAGGGCATAGTATGTGTGTGGCAAAGAGTTGGTGATCCCCAAGATCCAAGATCCTATGATCATCTTCACACACATCCTTTTGTTCATGCGGATGGGATAATGGAGGGGGTGGCAGATGGCCACATATCGGTCATAGGCCATAGAAGCCAGAAGTAAACCTTCAGAACCTGCCATAGTCACAAAGAAGAAGCACTGAACCCCACATCCCAGGAAGGAGATGCTTTTCTGACCTGAGAAGAAGTTGACCACCATCTTGGGGACAGTGGTGGAGATGTAGATCAGATCCATGAAAGAGAGCTGGCTGAGGAGAATGTACATTGGAGTGTGGAGCCGGGAATCCACACGTATGAGGTGAATCATAGTTGAATTTCCCAGTGAGGCAAGAAAGAATATGAAGATGACAAGGAGTGAAAGAAGCAAGCCAGTTTGATTTGGGGGCAATAACCCCAACAAAATGAAATCATTGGAAGTTTGATTCCATTTCTCCATGGAAATGTATTTCTTGTTAAACTTCCTTGAAGGAAAATAAAGACAAAAACAAAGTCCAGAATGTGAAATAAAACAAAGCAGTTGCAAAAAGAGGTGCTCTGACATTATAAATATTAATAATGAATTCCTTTTCCTTGAATGTGACAGTTTTCAGTAAATCCTTCCATCAGCTACCTGAATGCTGCTCTTCAAGTTTTCTTTGGTATCTGCTCAGCAAGTGAATTGTTAGTGGAAAGCCTAGTGTCACAGCACAGGTAACAAGATTACTAAAGAATTCCTCTCCAGTAACTCATGCTTAGGATCATAGCTCTTGATTTATCAAGTCAGTAAATTGTTTTGATCCTCCGTGAACGTTAATTTAACACTGTGTATTGAAAGAAAAACTGGCACATATAACTCCAAATTCTAGTCCTGTATTACTTACCCCCCTTTGTTTTCAAATGGCTCAATTTAGTTCAACTGGTCTCCTCCTCTGGCCTTATTTCAAATAAATAAAACATGATCCCCTGCCTCTCACAGTTTTCACCATTTTTGCCTTCCCCAAAAATGTGTCCATCACCCAAAATCACTGCTCTTGAACTGCAAAATCATCACATGTACTTTAATGGCTTCTCTAATGATCAAATATGATGTACAGATTCTCTCTTCCGTTATGATATTTGATTTCTTGATGACCTACACAGCCCAGAATCAAATGCACAGATGCTCAGTGGCATCTTCTTCATGTAGGTAAATTGCAAATGACAAATGTCACAGACACATAATCATATTTGATGTCATTCTTCTTGTGAGGA
Source organism: Scalopus aquaticus (assembly GCA_004024925.1). Lineage (NCBI taxonomy): Eukaryota > Metazoa > Chordata > Mammalia > Eulipotyphla > Talpidae > Scalopus > Scalopus aquaticus. Next base: position 23,809 of record PVIJ01018244.1, on the reverse strand, counting down.
CTAGGTTCAATAAATGCACACGTCTTGTCATGTAGGTAAATTGCAAATGACAAATGTCACAGACACATAATCATATTTGATGTCATTCTTCTTGTGAGGATTAGGTTCAATAAATGCACACGTCTTGTCATGTCTCACGGCTGTGATGACAGGGTGTCTAGCAATCACCATACTGACCTGTCATGACCTTTACCATGGTTCTGATTCAGGAGCATCTGTGCACTGGGGCTGCATATTTCATGTTTGTTTCGTCTGTCTAATTTACTACCCTTTTGAGTTTGTTCTTTTATGCTGGGCATTGGCAGTTTTAAAACAGAGAGGCATTAGGAATATGGCAAATCAGAACATTCTGAACCCATTCAATACCTGATGAAATATTGCTCTTCTTCTGCATCACACAGATGTTGCCCTAACATTTTTATATGTTTGATGAAATGACCAAAGTTTTGCTTCATAACTAATTTAATATAATTCATTTCATAAAACATGAATGGTTCAGTTCAAGAATCAGTAATTAGTGCATGTGGTGTGTAATTTACTGACTGACCTTCAACCATTTTTTTTTGGTGTGATGAAGTAAATAAAAATTTCCCTTTACAAGTAAACATGTTTTCAACTCATAAAAGTGACCAGTTCAATTAAAAAAAATCTCTCTATAGGCTTTCGGACTTGAAACTTAGGAGAGAAAGACTCGTATGGTGTCCTTTCCATTTGCTTTATTTAATGCAAATTTATCAGACAAAGAAAGATACCAGGAACTCTTTCAGAAAGTGATACCCAAAAGAAGGCACTGAGCAACAAAACTGACTCTGAGTTTATGTATTCCATGTTTAGGAGATAAACATGTTTGTATTTGATTATTGCTGAAGATTAGCACTAAGAGTATCATAAAGTTTGAAGATAATTACAACAATGCTTTTGCTTTCTGAATTGAAGAAGGACATGTTGCTAGGTGGTAGAAGGCACCAGTTACTTTGAGGGGACTCAAGATTCAAGTAAATCTGGGACTTGGATTTTTAGGACATGGGACTTAGGAGCAAGAACTGAGTCTATTTATATTAAAACCTAATCAATTTTTTATTATGATAAAACCTAATCAATTATTTATTATGAGACCTTACTTAATGCATTGGAATTACATGAAATGCCATTGATTGTTTACATTGTGAATTGAGAATATTGGCTACAGTTTGCATCAATGCCTCCCTTGCTCATCTAAAGTGTCTTAATTGTTGAGATATATAGAGATAAAAAGAACACCTAAATTTATAGAGCCTTCTGTATATAAATATAGCAATTATATACTCCTAATTTTATTTTGCAAAAGTTACAGATTAGGTACATTTTAAACATTCTTACAGATAAACAGCCAAAAACCAATAAGCAAATTGTCTAAGCCTCCCAAGTCCTAGGATGACTACATAGATGGATAAGTGTCAACTGTGTCCAGCACATGGCAGATCCTTTGTAGGTATTATGTATTGATTTTCTTTGCCTATTCCACATATATAACCATTGATGGACCTCGAGTCCAGAGAAATCAAATGTCTAATTAAGGTCAAACATATCACTTCAATCTGGGACACTCATCACAGCATTCTAACAGGTTCTTATTGCCTCTTTTCAAATTTTAAGTTCACCATTGGTTTTTCCTATTTGTTATTGAGCAACCTATTCTCTGTGACAGAGCAAATGTTTCCCCAAACAGGAAAATCATATCTCCAACATAACTACATGGTTTAAACTTACCTGAATCAAATTGATTCAAAGCTATTACTATGACTCACCTTGTTCAAAGTTCTTGAGTTGTATTTTGGGAAAGGATGTAGATTTATAATGACATCATTTCCTGATGACAGTCCATTGAACTATTTACAATCTTTAGGCACAAAACTTCACTGACATATCTCTCAGGCTTGCTACAAGATTTTTAACTGATCAATAGACTCTGTCAAATCAGAAGTCTCGTTTGCATGAGGGCCTCTTTATTATCTGCTAAAATTCATGACATAGAAATTCCTAAGTATGTTTGGTAACATCCATTCCCCACTGTCCTTCTCCTCATAAAACATAAAGCTTAAGACCACACTTAAGATCTTGTTGTTAGGATATTTTGGAATTTCTAGTAAACTATTTCTCTATCGGCATCTGTATTTGTTTGTTAAATCATCTTTCCTTCTGATTGCTTTGCTTTAGCTTAAAACATTTCACATCTAATTCTCTCAATTTTTATTATGGAAAGTCAGAAAGATGAGTTACTACAGTTTATTAATACTAACTTTCATCATCAAGGCTGAGACTGTCCTTTCTTCTGTAATTGATCCCTAATGTCCAAGTCCATGGAGATCAAGGCTTGGTCATTACACGGTCATTGACTCTACTTATTTGGAGATAACTTAGTTCTGCAATTACTCATAAGAAATCGAACAAATTAATCAATGCTATTGATTTCAGCTGAAGCCCAGAAGATGTGGAGAAAGTGGAATATACTGGATTATTCCAGGACATGATTTGAGCACTTAAAGAAAGGCAGTTTGGGCCTCCCTGGTGGCCTACGGGTTAGTCTTAGTACTACCACTGTTACAGCCTAGGTTCGATCCCCAGCTAGGGAGCTAACCCACATATGGTCCAGCAGACCGCTCCTGTCTTGCCCGCTGCTCCCCTCAGCAGTATATTTCAGTAGATCCAATTGTTCTGCTCCTCTATCTCTTGTGAATCCTCTTAACCTTCTGCACCTTTGGCTTACACCCAAGTTTCATACAAAAATAAATTTAAAAAAATAATAAAAATTATCTTAAAAAAGAAAGGCAGTTAATGTTTATTGAAATCTCATTTAATAAATTAGAAAACTAAAGTGTTAGAACCACTTCTAGGCTCAGCTACATAATAGAAATGTTAATATCAGGATCGGTTTTCTGCATAATAACTAGGCAACTTGCAGAGTAAATTTTTGATTTTGATTGTGAGTAAATTTTGTTCTCTCAGTACACTTCTATTTGTGGTGCTCTAATACAATTGACCTAGGAAAATATTAATTTACTCAACTGTTATAATGAAGTGTAAATTTGTCTTTTAGTATAGGATGGTAAAGAAAGCATTTGCAATCGGAGGGAAAAGTCTAGCCACCAGACCACACTGATAGGTTATAAGTTACATGGGACATTATGTAACATAATAGGACATAGGACAGTTATAACTTGCTGCCAAGTCTAAAAACAGTTCTAAGAGTTAATTGGGGGCTGTGTGACATAAACTATTTGTTTATATTATACCTGCTGAAGAGGAAGGGCTCAATAGATACAGGACTTCTTTCTATCCCAGTCAATCCACAGATTTGTAATTCAGTTACCTAAAGTAACTCTGGGCTTTTGTTTAAAATGTCACCGTGTATTCTGGAAAAGATGATAAACTATTATTTAAGATGATTGTAAGGAAAATGAGTAAATCAGGCTATTTTTTGCCTTCCACACAACAAAGTCCATACTTTGAAATTCTGTTTTTACCATTCAAAATCTACCAAACAAGATGGGTGTTGTTCATTCCAGGTCGGGTAGGTTCACTGTTGGTTTTTGCAGATGAAAACAGAATTTGGAGCATTTGGTAGATTTTTGCAGTCCTTTAATGCTGAGACAGGAGACCATATACACAGGCAGGCAGACAGAACAAGAGAGTTCAACTCTGAGAGAGGCAGAATAGCAACTCCAGTGTGCAGGTCCCTTTACACTGTTAAGTATCCACAGCCACACAAATGATGCATTGTTGCAAATGCAAGGTCCTTCTGTTGTCTGGATGGTAGAAAGTATATCATTTCAAGGTATGGGCTCTCTGTTGTGTAGAAGGTGAAAAATAGCTTGATTTTAACTCATTTTCCTTACAGTTGGTGTTGGCAAACACAATTAAGAAAATATATAATGGATCGTTGTAGAAGTCTGTGAGGGTAGAAAGGATTGCATGAAGCAGGGTATGAATAAGTATGAAATCATTGCTGTGGATAATGGTTAGTCAGGAACTTGGGAAAAGCAATGGTAAATAAAGTGACTATTTGGGATAAGTGAAAAATATGGCATATTTATCCATGTCCTTTAGTGCTTACTTTGGGGTAGTATCAGTGATTGAAAACCCCAATAATGTGGTGGAAATGTTTACCCTGTAGGGAGTAACATTTTTTCTCCAACATTCGGGTAAAATTCATAAAAAAAAGTCATAAATTGAACATAAGGACATATTCCATGAGACATATTCTAACCCAAACCTGAAATATTTTAATCTTCTTTAAAAATATTAACTGGAACAATATTATCCTTTCCCAACTAAAAGGTGAAATTAATTCAGTTACTGAAAATCATGAAATACATAAGAATATTTAAGGCACTAATCACAACAAAATTCTATTGTTAAATAACTTTTAAAAACCATTAAACCAAAGTGAGTGATATTATTTTCATTATTCAGTTTAGTAAATGAAAATTGCTTTATAATTTTCCAACAGAATAAAAACTTGAGTATCTGTAACAGTTAAATTAAGGATAACTCCCAAATGAGAAATTTTAAATATTTTACTTATGTTTAATTAAACTAATCACATTCAATTTAATTTATTAAATTTGTTTGCCAATGTAATCAAAATGGGGAAATCAATCCGTATAGGCAGACACATGTATGATATTGCACAATGAAATATAAACCATACAATGCATACAACTTTAGAGCTATAATGATACTGGAAGATTCTGAGTAATATATTTTTCTTTTCCCATGATGATGACCCTTTACACATCTGTGAAAAAGTCTAAAGAAATCACTAGAAGTTCTGTCTTGACTTTGGCCTCTGGCCATTCTGGGCTTAGTGACTTACCCTGCATTGTCCAAGTCTCAGCTGACCTTCCCAAGTGAATATAATGCAAACATAAACTAAATTTCCAGGTATAGCAGATCAGGACTCATGGTTGCTGCTGAATTTGCATGGATGTATCTAAAATGACAAATGTAGAGATAACGGATAACATGTACGTTTATTTGAAAAATACTCAAGTTTACAAAGACAGTGACTTTGTTCACTTGAAAACTTTGGACTGCTTTGGTCAGCCGTTTGTAAAGATGACAAGATATTAAAATGTACTAATCCTAATTATGGCTACACCTTTTAAAAATACATAAGTCACATAAAAGGAGGACTTTTCAGTACAAATTCAGAATTGATTACTTAGGTTTATAAGTTTTTAGCAAATTAATAACCCATATAGGCATCTTACTAACCAGGAATTTTCAGAAAGAAAAATTTTATTCAGCTTTGGTGTGTTTAAACAATAGCAATAAATATGAAATACTTAGTCTTAAAAATAAAAAAAATGTTAGCTGCTAGAACACATATTTACATTTTTAACACATCAATTCCTTTTTAAACCTAAATTATGCTATTATAATTGAGAGAGTTGACCTGACTGTGGATTTTTGACTGTGAATTGTAAGTGAAGCATAGCAAAGTTGATAGCAAAGGCAACTGCTGATATTGTCTATGAAACACTGTTCTGAATTTGTGGTAAATAAGTAGGGCCCACCATCACTATATCATATTCTAGAATATAACTGAAAATATGTATGATACTCCTTCACAGAATATTTAGGCAAGGCCCATATGAATAAATTGGTCCGTCAAATGTGAAAAGAACCGAGCCATGACTGAACCAAGAAATTTAATAGGAAAAAGGAAGTTGAAAGATGAACAATTTTCATTAAAGAGGGGGGAGTGCATTATTTCTACATTATTTCACAGGATGAATCCTCTCTAAATGGGAAAGAATGCAGCCAAGTAGAGACTGCTTTAAAGTAGAATTAGTATCATGGGTTATATTCTTCAGTTGAGATGTTCCATGAAAATGTATGATGTGAGCACAAAGATGTTGGTTCCATTCCTTTTTGCAAGTGTTGGTTACCATTTGGATTGAAATTATGCAGGATGTAAGACAATGAGTTTAGGAACTGAGTGTTGTGGTCTGGATAAAAGTTGGTCAAGTTGAGAAAGAGAAGATTTGGTTGAGAAAATGGATACACCTTTTAAATATACTGTATAGCAGAAAATTTTGACAATGGAAAGTGGTTTTGGACCTGATTCCTAAGAGTCTTCTCTGGATGAGAAGGGAGATAAAGGTCACTTAAAGAATAGGGTCTAATCAGATGGGATACTTATGGATGTGTTCAAGTAAAATTTGAAGAATATGTCTAATACTTATGGGTCCAAATTATCAATAGGGACTGGCAATGAAAGAATTTCTTATTTCCTATATGTTTATTTTCGTCTTTTCCATGAATGAAGAATGCTTATTAGGCACCCACGCTAATCTGAATGCTGCTTCTTGCTTACTCTGTTAAGGGATTCCTTCTCATGGAATTGTAATGGTAATCCCTTCTTTAAAATGCAAACATTAGAAAATAACATGTTCTCAAAAGCATGTATCAGAATACATATTTGACAGCTGAGTAAAGAAACTGTGTATATGATAAATCTTCTAGAAATTTTTATAGTAAGTAAAAAAGAATTACAGCAAATCAGCTTGGTAAACTTATACATTTCTTTGAGAATGAATTTCTTACATGCAGTATGAAATTTTCTCTTCCTTTGACTTATAATTTGACTATAATTCAACCGGTAGAACTGCATAAAGAAAAAGATAAATCAATAACATTGGTTATTTAAGACATCACTGTAAGAATATGCCAATTAAGGTAGATTAAATAGAAAAAAGCCACCCAAAAACTTCAAGCAATAATTAATAATTGGTAGGTAAATTTGATAGAGGTTATAGATTGAAAATTATAGTTAATAGATAGATTGAAATACAGAAATTGCCATGCAGAAGAGAGACAATTTGATAGAGAAGAGAACATATTTTTCCAAGGTATGGAGCTTTTCAAAAAGTGGACATATCATTTTTTTTTTATTTTCTAGCTATTAAAAACTTTCTCTAAAAATATTTAACTTTATATAACATGTAAGAAATGTAATAAATAATTACAGATTTGTAGACAACTTGCTTCTTATTGTCAACTTGACCTATTTGATTCTTAGAGCAGTATATTAAAATCTTAATATTGATAATTTACCTAAATAAATATTACACAAATCATTTGGGATCCATAGGATCTTATTTCTGAGATCCACAAAGATATCCTGAATAATATTTTGGATGATAAAAACAATTTATGGTTCATAGTTAATTGATAGTTATTAATTTTAGTTAATTTTACAGCCATGTAAACACATTCACTGATTTTAAGTTCTATTTCAAGTTCTACTTATGTACATTTTTTTTGTATTTTAATTGGGTCCTATTCAACTGTGCTATGGAAATGAATGTCTTCATAAATTACCCTTGGGTCACCAACCATCATAAAAACCAAGATAAGGATTTTTTCTCCAAAGACTTTGTTGATGATTGCAAGAGTATGTCCCTATATTTATATAAGGCAGAAATGACTTATTTGCTTTTACATCTTAAGAATGGTGCTTTGTTAGCCAGAAGATATCCTTAAACCCTGTCTTCTTTGGAAAATTTGGTTAAGCTATCTTTAAAGCCTTGATTTTAGAAGCTAACAAGAAAAATTTATTTTCTTCTACAGGTAGGAAAACACAATTTTTAAAAGTGAATGATCTATGAATACTATTGTTCTTAATGTTTTCCTTATCGTGTTCACTTTGCTTAATACTATTACTTAACTATAAATTTTAGAGTCATTTGGGTTTTTTTTTCTTTATCAATGCAAAACCTAAAATATTACCTCATTGAATAGCTAATAATATAAATAACTGAATAAATAAATAGTACATTATTTGAAGGGAATAACAAGTACAAATAATTCTTATAAATTAATTTGTGATCAATGTTGTAATTTCAAATATACAATAGTAATATCAGCGGGTGTGGTGGATATGTTTCCAATGTATATAAATAAAGCATGGTAGATAATTGTTTGTGTTGTCTCTATTGACTCAAATATTCTTTTTTTCAGGTAATCTTTATTTACCGTATAGTTAGAAAATATATGCAGCAGAGGACAGAAGAACACAGCATTAAAGCCAAAGCAATAACATAAAAATAAGTTAGACTATATATCTGGAGCATTTTACTATTTTTACGAATTTCAAAATGGATTACTTCCAATGTAGTAACTACTATTTACGTAGAAAAATACTTGTTAGTAAAACTACAAAGTGATACATAATATACAGTTTAAACATATGTATGGGGAATGATTAATAGATATTGAACTCTTGTTACTCAGGTATATTCTAAAACATAATACAAAATAGTGACATAAATTTGAGATCATCAAGGATAGTTGCAGAGAAAAAGTTACATGTGAACTGGATTTAAAGACCTAATATATCTTAATTGATACAGATGATATTGAGAGTGAGAAGTGGCACTGTGATAGAAAAGTCAGAAGAATAGGTGTATGATGAGACTGAGGAATACACTGATGTGAAAACTTCACATTCATGTAGGGGAATAACAGGGATGGAAGAACAGATTGTACATGGATTTTGAAAAAATGATTTCGATCATTCAGTGTGAAATCTAATGTTTAAATACCTTGAACTTGGCTACTCACAACAAAGTCTTGCAGAACTCATGCATTTTAGAAAGGCTGACAGAAAAGTAGCCTCTGGAGGAAAATTGTGATTAGTGTCATGCAATTAAAGAGGAAAAAAATGAGCAGGTAGATGAACTATCCATTTAGGACACTCATGGGATTTCATTGGTAAGAACATATTCAGAAGTGATGTGATTTGTGATGCCAACAATTTGTAAGTGGGACATACAGATAACTTTATAAAATAATCATGACAAAAATAAAAAAAATAAAAAGTATCAAAAGATGTCAAGAGCAAAAAGTTGTTTTATGGACAAAAAACCCCAAAGCTCTCTGTGGGTAATGTATTGAATAAAACATTACAATTTAAGATAGTAAAAATTGAGGAGAGGAATAAAGGTGAAAATAATTTGGACTGATTTGCTATAATTTTAATCTGGTCCTCACCCTATACACATAATAAATAAAATACTGGAAAAATAGGAGGAGAAATTGCTATTAAAATATTCATATTTGTATTCCAAGTACATTAAAATTTTGAGATTTTGAGAGGAAAAATGTTTAAAATTTATAATCTATAGTGTCACTCTATTGAGAGTTATTAAAAATAATGATAAATAGTGCTGAGATAGTTGTTTTATATTTTGAATGAAAGCATAATCTTGAGAAATATAAGGAGGTTTTGAAACTCTCCCTCACACTGTGAATAAAAAAGTCAATGGTCCATGGAAAGTGAGGAAAACATGTAATAGCATAGTGGCAATTAAAAATGCTTATTAAGTCTAGATCACCTATAGTCACTAATTAAGATGGTAGATACTTAAAATATCAGTGTTTCAAAGGATTCTAGAGGAATCAATGGAGGCAAAAATGGAATTAAGGAATATATTTGGAATTCTTAAAAATTCTCTATTTGGTGAACTTAAAGCCGTTGTAGTTCCATGCCTTTGAAATGTAAAGGTGAAATGTAAAGGTGTGCATTTTTGAGTATTTCTTCATTAGTAAGTTACTTGTGTATGTGTAAATATATGTTACAATAATATGATTTTTTTTATAACAAATACATAAAAACTGTTTCAGGTTAATAGTGTTGGATGTAACAATATGATCATAATGACAACTGTGGTGTTCAGGGCAAAAATTAAAGTGGAGGGGATAGAAACAATTGATAGCAAAAACACAATTATTCAGGGAGAGATAAAGGTGAGCAACAAGTGGTATGTATTTAGCATCTGGATCTTTGAGATTATTGTATCACAGGAGCTGCATTTCTTCATGCGGTAAGAAATAAAATTGAGCAACTAGACACAAATATATACAAATAAGGAAATAAGTTCATAAGATATAAGCAGCATTTAAAAGATGAAGATGAAGGTGGAGAGATATTTCCAGATGTTGTTACAATAATATTAATGTAGGTTAAGAATGTAGAAAAATAATTTCTAAGTATACCATAGTATATAGTCAGTATTTATTTCCTCACAAGGTCACAAGAAATCTTTACCAAGGTTCACTTCACCTAGTCCTATGCCTCTCATACTACCATTCAAAATATTTTTTCTTCCACTTTATTTTGTACAGCACTTAATAAAAATAGTTTTCTAGTCAAAGGTTTTTTTTTTAGAGATTTGTTTTTTTATGCGTACAAGAACTAGGGAGTAGGCCAGAGGTGTGGAGTTGTAAGAGGATTCTCCAGAGACAGAGTGGGGAGCAGAATAGGTGGATCTACTGAAGTACACTCCTGAGGGCAGTAGTGGGTGAGACAGGGGAAGTCTACTGTGCCATGTGGGAAGCTCCCTGGCAGGGATCGAACTTGTGCTGCTGCGGCTGCAGATAACTTCACAATGTTGCACCGCAAGGATGGCCTTCTAGACTAAGGTTTTGAAAATAATGTGTAAAATATACAGTTATATTAGATGTCACTGTGTATTAGAAGTATGGTACAACTTCACCCTAAATTATGTTCTTATCTTTAGAATTCCAATTATAATTAATCATTGACACTTGGCATCCACAGAACATATATTTTAGTATTTCTTTCTTCTCAACCCCAATATAGATTTTATACTTTCAAAAAGCACAAACAAACTTTCTATAGTATATCAATTTCCAGGTCAATAACATTTAACAAGCGTCATTGAGAACTTGCCCAGTGCAGGAAGTTTTGCAAATCAATTCATCACTAAATCTATGTACGAATTTATTATTAATTATTAATTAAAACAATAAAACTGTTGAACATTATTGTTGAATATCAGTAATATTAATGAGAATCAGTTGTAGACAATGAGTTGAGAGAGCTGCATTCTAGCATTTTGTTATATTATTTACCCAGGAGAAGTAGTAAGTGAAACAAATTCAAGGACTAATAGTGAACACAAAAAGACCAACTGCATAAACAGAGGGAAATATTTTCAAGAAAAATATTTATTATCATGTTTTATGGCTTTATCTCTTTTTCCAGCTCACTCAGAATTGCCAGAAGATGCCCAATTGTACGGTGCTGACTGAATTTCTCCTCATGGGCTTTGCTGACAAGTGGGAGTTAAGATTTCTGTACTCCATGTTATTCCTTCTGATGTACTCCGCCACCCTTATAGGAAATCTTGTCATAGTCACTGTTACCACACTTGACCAGAATCTTCACACACCCATGTATTTCTTTCTCAGGAATCTGTCAGTTTTAGACATGTGCTACATTTCTGTCACTGTCCCCAAGGCCTGTGCCAACACTCTCTCTGACAACAGGGCCATTTCAGTGGCTGAGTGTGCAAGTCAGATCTTCTTGGTCATTTATTGTGTGTATGTGGAGCTTCTATTCCTCACCCTTATGGCTCATGACCGCTACGCAGCCATCTGCCAGCCCCTCCACTACACAATGATCATGAACCACAGATTCTGTGTCCAGATGACACTGGCCTCTATGCTCAGTGGTCTTTTCTATGCAGGGGTGCACACTGGCAGCACTTTCCGACTGTCATTCTGTCAGTCTAATGTGGTCCATCAGTTCTTTTGTGACATTCCCTCTTTGCTGAGGCTTTCATGCTCTAACATTTTTAGCAATCTGCTCTCAATTTTTGTCTCTGGCATTTTGGTTGGTGGCATCTGCTTTACCGTCATTGCAATGTCTTATTGTCGTATATTTTCTACTGTGCTTAAATTTCCAACCAGAGAACAAGGAAAGGCTTTTTCCACTTGTCTCTCTCACATCATTGTAGTATCTGTCTTCCTCGGTTCTGGAACTTGTGTGTACCTAAAATCTTCAGTATCTTCTGATACAATTCAGGATATGATTCTTTCTGTATTTTATACCATAGTTCCTCCATTCTTGAATCCTGTCATTTATAGTCTTAGGAATAAACAGATAAAAGAAGCTGTTAGGAAAATAATGTTAAGAAAATTTTATTCTAAAAATATATAAAAACACATATCACACTTTTCCTAATGTCATTCAATGTATTAAAAGTTATATAAAATATACCCATGTCTGGATTTAGTTTTTAGATTGCCCATTATGAAATCATTTCTTGGAGATTACATTAATAAATTTTATAACAGGGCCTCCCTGGTGGCGCAGCGGTTGAGTGCTGTGCTGTGGAGTTGTTGGCAGCGCGCAATGCGCAATGCGAGTTTGACACCCAGCCGGGGAGAGTCCCACATGGTGCAGCAGACCTCTCCTGCCTTGCCCGCTGCTCCCCTCAGCAGTGTATTTCTGATCTGCCTGTTCTGCTCCCCACTCTGTCTCTGGTGAACCCTCTCGCCGCCCCGCGCCTCTAGCCTGTACCCCAGCTTGTATGTATAAATAAATAACTCTTAAAATAAAATAAATACATTTTATAACATTTTGTGAATATTGTTTCTATCATTTTAATAAAAATGAGTATATTTAACAAACATACATTTTCAGTTAATGAATCGTTCAAGACATTTGTTGAGACTCAGATTACACATTCCTATCAAACATGGAATATTAAGGAATATTATCCAAAAGAAACATTAAGAAAATCAAATAATGGAGATAACTTACAGGCCACAATATTTGATTTTGTATAATAAAGTGGAAAAAGTATACGCACACACTCACACACACACACACACACCAAATTAAACTAAAATGGTACCAAATTAATTTATGTACTTGAGAATTTAAAAATTCTAGTGTGTTTGTTAATTCAAAACATATCTTAATAAAAACAAATACCGTAATCTATTTGCAAAGTATTAAAGAAAGCTATCAACAAAAAATTAGCAAAGCAGTTTCAGAATTCTGTTTGATCCATTAATCTCTTCTCGTTGAGAGATCACATTTTATCTTGATTAGAAAATATTTGTTTTTCATTATATTAACAAGTGCATACTGAATGGATCACCTTAAGGGAATTAAATGTATATTCAGTGCTAGAGGTCAATTTTCTAATTTTTTTATTCTCACATATTATAACTGTCATATACTTAAATGCAATATGTATGTATGTATAAGTATACATACTTAACATTTCATATAGTCTAATAAAATTAGTTTTCATCCCTTCATAATTATCAGAAAATTTCCTTCAGTCATTTATTTACTAAGACCTGGTGTTGTGCAACCATCCCAGACTGGGCAGGTTCATTTTTGATTCAGGTAAACCGAAAGAGAATTTTGGAGGCTTCAGTATCTCTAACATGCCCTTAATGCTGAATCAGGGGACTGGACTCACAAACAGATCAGCAGGCAGGTCACTGGCAGCAGCTGAGCCTGCAAATCTCCCCGTTATACACCACTCCTCAGCCCATGTGTCCATCTTCACAGATGAACGTGCCCCAAGCTTGAGTTCCCAAATGTTTTTTTTGCAATAACATGTTATCACATGTGGGTAATGAAACCTAGGAGGAAAGCAAAGCCACTGGTGATGGCTTTAGAGACTGGTGGTAGGAGGTGAAGAAGAGCCTGCGTACCCCATTTTCCTCACACTTCACCCCCTCAGGGTTTTTTTCTCTATACAACCTATGTGTCATTTTTCTGCAAGTTTTCCGTGGCAAAGAGTGTGGAACACTGTACCCATAATCCTCAAAATCAATACAAACTGTAACAGAATGCAAATAAGTCCAGTCCACTAAGGTGTTAGGGCATACCAACCTACAGGCGAAAAGACAAACAGGTGGGCCTCCCTGGCGGCGCAGCGGTTGAGCGCTGAGGGGAGAATCCCACATGGTGCGGCAGACCTCTCCTGCCTCGCCCGCTGCTCCCCTCAGCAGTGTATTTCTGATTTGCCTGTTCTGCTCCCCCCTCTGTCTCTGGTGGGCCCTCTTGCCATCCCACTCCTTTGGCCTGTACCCCAGCTTGTATAAATAAATAATTCTTGAAAAAAGAAAAAAGGAAAAGAAGACAAACAGGTTATTGGCACTGACAATGGGAGCTCTCTCCCATCCAGCAGTATACAAGGCATTTTTTTTTTTTTTTTGTCAAAAGACAACACCGTAGCTGGCAACAGTGGTCTCCCAGATCTCGAGTACCACACACACTTTGCCAGTGAAGAGGCATCAGAGGGTCTACATGCAACAAAAGAGGCGAGCTCATAATAGGCCACAAAGCCAACACAAAAGTTCCCTTTAAGATTTCCCTCCGATATGCCACCCTTGTGTGGCTAAAAGGTAAACGTGGGGACCAGTGCCCAATCAGCCAAGAACTGATTTGTAGATCGACCTCCAGTCCATGTCCCGAAGGGCTATCAGCACCACCCAATGCATGTGGGAAGCCTTTACTGTCCAAGGCTATAGTGTGTCCTGGGTCTAACCAGTTCAGAACTAGCAATAGAATGTTGCCCTGCCGTCGAAACCCAAGCTTTAGCAGAATGTCTGAAGTCTGTATTTGCTGTTGGATGGAAGCAGTGGCTCAATGCAGCAATGCTTCCACGGGAGCCCAGTCACCTTCCTGCTCCTCTTGTTCAGTGTCTGTAGCATAATCTACAGGCGTCGTCTCCACCTGACCAGTGTGGGAGTGGGGCCTGTAGGTCTCAGTCCTTGCTTCAGTAGGCCATTGTTATACTTTATAATCCCAGCTGCCTTGGGATGTTGGGTACATGGAATGTCCATCTAACACCCATGTCCTTGGCCCACTGCTATACCCAGGTACTTGCAAAATGGGTTGCTTGGTTGCTTTCCACCACCAGCAGATGTCCATATGCAGCACATAGATGTCAGCACTGCCAAAACTGCCTCTTGGTCTATGTGTTGAGCAGGATAAGCTGCTAATAAACCAGTAGCAGTGTACACACAGTTGACCACATACTGGGGTCCATCAGAGTGGGGTAGTAACGCAATGATGTCAATCTGTTAGCATGTCAGGGGCACCTGCCCTCTCAACATCTGGTCTCTGGGGGCAAAAGGTCACTGGGGATGAGTCCTGGAACACACTATACATCGTTCATAGTCTGAATCTCCTCTAAAGTCACAAGGAGATCCCAGGCATGCAAGGTGGCCCACATTGCCTTTTGCCCAGCGTGGAACAAGCATCTGTGCCACTGTGCGACGTCCCGCCCTGGAGCTGCTTTAAGCCACCACACATGGGCTAGGGTGTCTGCCTCGTTGTTACTTGGTGAGGCCAAAAAGGCATGCCCTGTGATGTGGTAAATGGTTACCTGTTTCTGATGTCCCAGATCCCATAGATCTCTCATATGGCCTAGCCCCACAGGAACTGATACATGACTGTCCTTTCATTTAAGTTTCACTTGGAGAGCCACAGTGTCAGGCCTCCTGTACACAGCCTGACTGTCAGTACATATTACCACAGGGGAAGGCTCATGGGCCACCACTATCCATACCACTCATAGTTCAGCCCACTGGCTGTTCTGTCTTGCCCCTGCTTCAAACCAAACGGTGGTGTATGTTTCTGAGTGTACGGCCACAACTTCCATGATGCTGACTGGCTAGACTGGTGCTGCTTGTGTACCAGGTATTTATTGGCATGGGTGCCCATTCCTTCTTTTTTTTTTTAAAGATTGATCTATTTATGCATACAAGCTGGGGTACAGGCCAGAGGCATGGGGTGGCGAGAGAGTTCATCAGAAACAGAGTAGGGAGCAGAACAGGCAGATCAACCGAAATACACTGCTGACGGGAGCAGTGGGCGAGGCAGGAGAGGTCTACCGCGCCATGTGGGAATCTCCCCAGCCGGGTGTCGAACTGGCATCTTCGCTGCCGACAACTATACAGCGCAGCGCTTAACTGTTGTGCCACCAGGGAGGCCCAACCCATCCCTTCTTGTAAGGACTGACCTCAGATTTGGCTTCCACACAGGTCTCTGGAGTTGGTTCCATGCTGACATATGCCTTAGGACCAAGGACTTCCTGCAACTCCACCTGTAAGGAGCTAGTTGACAGAGTGCTTCTCTGTTGTAGGTATGCCCCCGCTTTGCCAAAGTGGGCATCTGGACAGTATCACTGTAGAGCCTTGTTGCCCAGTTGTGTACCCATCTGGCTACCGGGTAGGTAGTCCTCACTAGGACAGGAGCTATAGTGGAGTAAAGCTGCATACACTGAAGCTAGCTTCTTTTCAGACTAAAAAAAAAACCTAGTCTTGGCCCCTTTTCAGACTTTGCACAAGAACCCAATGGGCTGTCATAGCTGCCCTGACTTCTGCCATGGTCACCACACAACACTTTCCTGAGTAACATGCATGACTAGCTCACAGGGTAGGACTGGGTCAAAAGCCTGGCAGGCCCAAACACCTTTTATAGTCCACTTGGCTGCAGCAAATGTTATGTCTGTTTCAGCAGACCAATCCCTGGCCCTCTTTTGTATCAACACACACAGGGGCCATAGGAGCAGAGCTATATGAGATACAAATGCCCTCTTGTAACACAGGAGGCCCAGAAAGGTTTGCAGCTACATCACTGTGGTTGCAATGGAATAACCTTGCATCTCATCTATAACAGCATCAAGGATAACTTTTAGTCTTACCTTCCCAAATAGCCCACAAGAACTTGACAGACAACCCAGGTTCCCACAGTTTTCTTTCATTGCCCAATTACATGTTTTCAGGTGCATTATTTGGAGAGGTACGGCTTTTTCCAAATTTGCAAGAGAGTCATTGGTTAAGAAAATGGTATCAATGTAATGGCTTCTCCCACCAGGCCAAATCACCTGCCACTAGCCCATGGCACAGAGTAGGACTATGTGGGTGTGGAAGTAGAGTGAATGTCCATTGCCAGCTTTCCCATGTGAAGGCAAACTGCTCTTGACTCTGGTGCCATAGCAATAGAAAAAAAGCGTTAGCTATCAGCTATGAAGAGATATGTGCCGTGACTCAGACAATCCATCAAGTCTGCCACGAAGACACGGCTGCATGTAAGGGGAGAACTACTTTACTTTTTCACGGTGATCTACTGTATTGTGCCAAGAGCTATCAAGCTTCTTCTCCAGCTCTATGGTGAATCGTAGGGGGTGGTGGGCAGCACGCACAATGCCCACTTTCTGCAGCTCTGCTATTGTGCCTGTAATCTCTTCATGGCCTCCTGGCAACTGACACTGTTTAGTATTGTTCACTCACCTAGGAACTGGCAGTTGTATTGGTGGACGCTCAGCATGCCCACAAGGCACTGCCTTCTTACATGTACCCTACGGTGAAATTCTCTGTGGTCTGCAGCCACAAACCAGGAGGTACTCAGGAATTGGTGACACATCACTTTATCTTCCTTTGGGGTAATGTTCCCATCTCCAGAAGTAGTCTCACTGCTATCACTTTGACACTCTGGTCTCCATAGTCATCAGTGTAACAAGCAGACCCCTGCATTAAAGCCAACCCATTGCACATGGTTGGGAGTGACCTCCAGTGCCCTTCTTCTAAGGCCCAAATCCTTTGCACATGGGTTGGAGACCAGTGGATAGCAAGTTCTACAGTTGCCCACAATTGGCCAGCTAGTAGCCAGCTCACAGGAATCCACAAAGAAGGAATGAAAAGAAAACAAGGAATGTTGCAAGGATATTGAATGTGGGCAATGAAAGGAATTTGGGGGGTGGGGGAGTAGAATGGACTCCTTTGATCAGTTCTTTCTTTTTTTTAGCAATCATTAAGTGTCCTCCATAATACTATTCATGGATAAGCTTCAAATAAATGTTAGCCAAATAGTTGTTAAACATTTGTTAAAGAAAACAATTTGATATCATAGAATTTCAGCCTATGCAAGGTGATATATTTCACATATGGAGTTAAAACCTCATGGCTCTTTTATCATTTTATATATCACAAACTGCAGCTGCCCAGTAATTTGTCTCCCTGTCTCTAAGTAACTAACTTATTCATTTTATATATCACAAACTACAGCTACCCAGTAATTTGTCTCCCTGTCTGTAACTAACTTATTTTATATATATAAAATATACATATATAAATGTTTATGTATATATTTCCAATTTGAATGTAGAATAAATTCCTGATTATTCTCATATACTATTTCAAGTCACTTAATCTCAATATTTTTAAAGAAATCAGAAAAATCCTAAGTCATTTAATGCCTCTCAAAATATTTTTATATAAAAGTAATATTAGAATAGTATAGAAAACAGATGTCATGAAATTAAACAAAGAACAGAAAGGGAAAAATAAACTCCAGAAATCTGACTGTAGAATTGAAGCTACCAAGGAGGAGGTTGTGGGGAAGGGCAAGTAGGAGGAGGGTGTTCAATGCACTATGCTGGAGGATATGATATTTTGGTGGCAGGTATGGTGTTGTAACATACATGTGAAGAAAAATGGACCTATATACAATATTGGAAACAATTCATACCTCAATAAAAAGAGTACAATGATGAAAAGATATGAGTGGATTTAATGTAATGTATAAAAATGTTGATTTTTAATGATGCACACCTGAGTTTATTTTGTAATGAAACAAAGTTACTTCAATAGTTTTTTTTTAAAAATAAGCAAATTCATAAGCACATTAGCATACTTATTTTCTTGTTATTTCATAACCACCATCTAAATATTCTATAACAAAATTTGAAAATCATATAATGAATAAAGTTATCATTTTCGTGTGTGTGTGTGTGTGTGTGTGTGTGTGTGTGCGTGTGTGTATTTAACAAACTTTCTATTGGTTATTCTAATTCAGTGTTGTTTAACATAGTAAGCAAGTGACAATTGGGCACTTGAAATATTTTTTATTTAAAATTGTAATATTCTCTAATTACAAAATGTAAATAAGACTCCAAATACCTACAATGAAAACAAAGTAGAGATTGTGTTAACTTTTAAAGTTGGTTACATATAGTAGTGATAATATGTCAATTAGCAAGAATATAATAATAATAATAGTATTATATATACAAGAATATGCAACATAACCTAATCATATCATATAATAATGTATAATTACTTCAATATTGAGTATAATATTATTTGGTATACCTGAACATATTAAGATAAATTTTACTTTATAAATACGGCTACTAGAATATTTTAAATTACATATATGGCTCAAATTGCATTTCAATCAGACAGTCAGACTCTAGGATGTTCTAGTCAATATGGAAAGGGAAATAAAGGTGAGTGAGCGCAGCCATGATTATTTCTTCTTGGAAAAGAATATTGGAAACACTCTTGTCATAGCTCCCAGGACTTCCTTATTCCTCAGGCTGTAGATAATGGGATTGAGCATGGGAGTCAGAATGGTGTAGAAAATTGCCAGAATCTTATCTTCTCTTGGGGTGCGGAGACTCTTTGGCCTGAGATAGGTATACATAAATGGTGTATAGTAAAATGACACCACAGTTAAATGTGTGGAACAGGTGGTGAAGGCCTTCTTTCTTCCCTCTTTGGAGCGCATGTGGTAGACAACAAAAAGGACTCGACCATAGGAAGCTGTGATTCCAAGGAAAGGGATAACGAGAAAGAGAATTATGCTTACAAAAACCATGTACTCATAGATCCAGGTGTCCATACAGGCCAGAGTAATCATGGCTGGGACATCACAGAAGAAGTGATCAATAGCTCTGGACCGGCAGTAAGGAATATGGAGGGCATAGACTGTGTGTGGTAAGGAGTTGGTTATCCCCATCATCCAAGAACCTATGATCATCTTCACACACATCCTTTTACTCATGCGGATGGGATAATGGAGGGGGTGGCAGATGGCCACATATCGGTCATAGGCCATAGAAGCCAGGAGCAAGCCCTCAGAACTTGCCATAGTCACAAAAAAGAAGCACTGAACCCCACATCCCAGGAAGGAGATGCTTTTCTGACCTGAGAAGTAGTTGAATGCCATCTTGGGGACAGTGGTGGACATGTAGATCAGGTCCATGAGGGAGAGCTGGCTGAGGAGAATATACATTGGAGTGTGGAGTCGGGGATCCACGCGTATGAGGTGAATCATAGTTGAATTTCCCAGTGAAGCAAGAAAGAATATGAAGATGATAAGGAGTAAGAGAAGCAAGCCAGTTCGATTTGGGGGAAACAATCCCAACAAAATGAAATCATTGGAAGTTTGATTCCATTCCTCCATGAAAACTTAACTCCTTGTTATACTTCCTTGAAAGAAAAATAAAAACAAAGTCGGAACGTGAAATCACACAAAGCAGTTGCATGAAAAGGAGCTCTGACTTTATTAGTATTAGTTAAGAATGAATGGCTTTTTGCTGAATATGACAGCTTTCAGTGAATCCTTATTATCACCTAATTGAATGCTTCTCTTCAAGTTTTCTCTGGTAGCAACTAAGCAAGTGACTTTTTAGTAGAAAGCCTAATACCACAGTCAGCACAGACAACAAGATCACCAAAGCATTCCTCTCTAGATAACTCTTGATTTATCAAGTTGAGAAATGATTGCTTTCCTCCATGGATATTAATTTAACAGTATACTGAAAGATTAACTGGCACACATAACTCCAAATCTTTCTATATAAATTCTCAGTTGCATATTACTTATTTCTTCCCTGTCTTTAAATGGTCTTATTTCAGATAAATAAACCTTGAGTCCCTGCTTCTCATAGTTTTCAACACTTCTTCCTTTTCCCAAAAAATGCCCACCATCCAATGAATTGCAAAGTTATCACATGCTCTTTAAGTTCCTCTCTAATGATAAAGTATGATGTGAATATTCTCTCTTCCATTATGATGTTTCCCAATGTTCTACAGTGCCCAGAATCAAATGCATAGGTGATCAGCAGCATCTTCTTTTCTTTATGTAGGTAACTTGCACATGACAAAGCAAAGATTACAGATTTTGTATATATTTGATATTGATGGTTCTTGTGAGAATTAAGTTCAATAAATGCATACATCTTGTCATGACTCACAACTGTGATGGCAGGGTGTTTAGCAATGGCTATTCTGACATTTCATGACCTTTACCAGGTTCTGATATAAGAACCTTTGTGCCCTGGCTGCATATATCATATTTGTTCAATCTGTCCCTCTCACCTGTTCTTTTATGCTGGGGCTTGCCCTGGTTTTAAATAGAAAGTGTTAAGATAAGGGTTAATCACCCATTCAACACCTGATGAAATGTTAGTCCTCTCCTGCATCATACAGACATTTCACTAAATTTTTTTCGATGAAATGACCAAAGTTTGGCTTTGTAACTAATTTAATATGGTAATTTATTTCATAAGGAATGAACAATTCAGTTTAAAAATCAGTATTTAATATATGTGGTGTGGAATTTAGTGCCTTTCAAAAATTTTGTCTGACAAAGTAAACCAATGTTTTGATTTACAAGTGAATAGATGTTTTTCATTCTCACAAAAGTGACCAGTTCAGTTTAAAAAATATCTCTATAGGATACAGGTCTTGGAACTTAGGAGACAAACACTAGTGTGGTGTCCTTTCCCTTTGCTTCATTTAATGAAAATTTCATTCAGGCAAAGAAAAATACCAAGAAGTTCCCCAGGAAGTGAAAACTAAAAGAAGGCACTGAACAACAAAACTGACTCTGAGTTGATATACTCCATGTTTAGAAGACAAACATGTTTGTGTTTGATTATTGCTGCCGATTAGCACTCAGAGTATCATAAATATTGAAGACAATTACAACAATTATTTTGCTCTCTGAATTGAAGAAGGACATGTTGTTTAGTGGTAGAAGGCGACAGTTACTTTGAGGGGACTCGACATTCAAGTTAAATGGGTCTTGAACTTTTAGAACATGGGACTTTGGAGCTAAAACTCAGACTACTTATATTTAGCCTAATGTATTTGTTAATTATGAGACCTTATTTAACACACTGGAATAACATGAAATACCATTGATTGGTTACATTGTGAATTGAGAATATTGGCTACAATTTTCATCAATGCTTCCCTTGATCATTTTAAGCCTATTGTTGAAATTTATAGAGATAAAACAATATCTAAATTTATAGAGTCTTCTGTATATAAATGTGGCAATTACATACCCCTAATTTTATTTTGCAAAAGTTATAGATCAGGTACATTTAAACATTCTTATGATAAACAGCCCCAAACCAATAAGCAAATTGCCTGAGCCTCACAACTTATAGGACACTATATAAATAGATAAGTGTCAGTGTGTCCGGCACATGGTAGATCATGTTGGTTTATCCTTTTCTACTCCATATATATAAAACCATTAAGAGACCTCAGTCCTGAGAATACAAATGTCTAGTTAAGGTCAAACATACCGCTCCAATGTGAGGCCACACATCACAGCACTCTAATAGGTTCTGATTGCCTTTATTCATATTTGAAGTTCACTTTTGGCTTTCCTGTTTGTGATTGAGCAACATATTTTCTGTGAGACAATAAATGTTTTCCCAAGTAGGAAAACCATATCTCCAAATTATCTACTTGGTTAAAGTTAATCTGAATCAAATTGATTTAAAAATACTACCATGACTCACCTTGTTCAAAATTCTTGGGCTTATATTTTGGAAGAGATTGTAGATTTATAATGACATCATTTCCTGATGATAATCCATTGAACTATTTAAAATATTTAGGCACAAAACTTTGTTGACATATCTCTCAGGCTGTGCTACAAGATCTTTTTATTGATCAATAGACTCTGTGTCAAAAGAGAACTCTCTTTCTGACATGAGAAACTGTGCATTATCTGCTTAAATTCATGAGAAAGATATTTAAGGATGTTTGGTAACATCTGTTCCTCAGTGTCGTTCTACTCATAAAACATAAAGCTTAAGGCCACACCTTAAGATCTTGTTGTTAGGATTTGTTGGGATTACTGGAAACTATTTCTCTGTAGGTATAACTATTTCTCTATTAAATCATCTTCCTGTCTTTTCATTTAGCTCCAGCTTAAAACGTTTCACATCTAATTCTCAATTTTTACTGTGGGAAGTGAAAGATGAGTTACTACATTTTATTTATATAAACTTCCACTGTCAAGCCTTAGAATGTCCTCTTTCTCCTATAATTGATCCCTAATGTCCAAGTCCATGGAGAACAAACCTTGGTCATTACACTTGACTCTGCTTATATGGAGATAAGTAAGTTCTGCAATTAGTTATAGGAAATCAATCAAACTAATCAATGCTGTTGATTTCTGCTGAAGCCTGGAAGAATTAGAGCAAAATGGAATGCACTGGATTATTCCTGAACATGATTTGAGCACTGTAAAGAAAGATAATGTTATTGAAGTCTTCTCATCTAATATGTTAGAAGTCAAAAGTGCTGGAACCCCTCCAGAGCTCAGCTACATAATACAAGTGTTAGTATTAGGAACAGTTTTCTGTGCACTCTAGGCAACTTGCAAAGGAAATTACTGATGACTGTGAGCAATTTTTGTTATATCACTTTTATTTGCAGAGCCATTAAACAGAGTTGGAGTAAACCCAGAACTAGGCTTATGAATTTCACTTCAAATATACGAACACAGATTTCAAGTAGCACCCTTTGTAAAGTCAAATTAAAGCTATAATCTCTGCACAAGTTTTCTAAACAAGTAATTTCCCTCCTTTCCACCAAACTCCACATGCACCACACTCCTAAGATTCAGATGGGAAATGAAAATAAAGACACTAAGAAACACATTCAATAACAGTTCAAATTCTTCTGACAACTCATGCCAATCTCCCATACGTTGTACCCATGGACTCAGTCTTATTTCTGTGAAGGTGCAAGGAATGACCCTGGTCCTTCCAAAATGAACCCCTCTACTTCAGTATGTGGCTCATCCCCTCTCATTATCTACTATTTCCATTTCTCTTATGTTGGATCATCCTCATTAGACATAAACATTCTTTTTTTTTTTTTTTTT
>PVIJ01018243.1:0-26901 GCA_004024925.1 Scalopus aquaticus | reverse complement strand
TCTGTTTTTGTTCCAGTACCATGCTGTTTTAATTATTATGGCTTTGTAATATAGTTTGAAATCAGGGAGTGAAATTCCTCCATTATCTTTTTAATTTGTAACTGAGAAAGTCATATTATAAATATTTCTTTATGATTGTCTATTTATTTTTCTTTTATTTCTGTAGTATTTTGTTTCTATATTAACATATATATGAGATATATAGTATTAGGTATGAAAATAAAAGGTCAAGCCACAAATTGGAAGAAAATATTTGCAGTTCTTCTATTTAGTGAGGGACTAGTACCAGACTGTATTCAGAGCACTCGCAACTCAATCATCTAAGGACAAACACTCCAGTTTAAAATAAGCCAAAGATCTTAAGTCATGTCACCAAAGAAGATAAGCACCTGTTTACTAATGCACATGAAAAGTTGCTAAATATCATTTGTCATTAGGAAAATGCAAACTAAAGCCACAACATTTCACCCTGCAGCTACTAGACTCTATAATCAGGACAGATAATACCACACGTTGGCAAGGATGTGGAGATATGGGAACCTTCATACATTACACTGGTCAACAAATTTTTACAAAAGTCTTGTTACTGAAATAAAAGTAGCCATTTCCTATCAATTTGTATGTGCTCAACACAAATATGACAGTCAAATTCCAATGTTGGCTCTAGTTTTTTTTGTAATCTTCAATGAATTGACGTTTACATCATGAAATGCATGCCAGTAGTAATAGGCCTGTAAAAAATAAAGTCATAGACTACTTCTTAGATTTCTTTGCTTGCCTCTTGTACAGCTATTCAACAATAGAATAGATGGAAGATGGTTTCCATTGTGTAAAAGCACAGCCTTAAGACTCAGTTTCGAAGAGTCTAGAGTCTCCATTCTTGTGGGTCATGAGTGATTTCTAAGGCATTCATGAGGCCCTCAATATGAGAACAGAATACCAGAATACTTTCCTTTCTGAAGAAAGGCTCCAACTGCTGGTAGTGCTTTCGATAGAAAGTAATTGTGACATCTTCTAGAAGATTCCATTGTTGGAGTCTTGATCCTAGCAATTCTGCCTTGTTCTTGGATAAGTCCAAATCACGAACCAGGTCATTGAGTTATTCCTGTGTTAGTCTGTGTGGGGTTGATGATGCAGCACAGTGAAAATCTGGATCACTGCATGCTGATGGAACAGGAGAAGAACAGGTTGGCTCACCCTTGTCCTCATCAGATGAATCAAGAGAATATTCTGCTGGATGTTCTGAAATAGGACGTCCCTCACCATGTGGAATTGGTTTCAGTGCAGACGGAATGTTTGGGTAGACCATTCTCAACTTCTTTTGCTTTGTTATTCTGCCGGAAAGAGGAGGAACCAAGCAGAAGTAACAGTCTTTTATGTGATTTCTTGGCTCTCTCCACATCATGGGGACTGAAAGGCGTTGATGGTCTTTTGCCATTGAACCACTGTGAAAGCTGTGTTGTATATGTAGCACAGCATATACGCGGGGCCCAAGGCTTGTCTTGGTCACCAACCTTGCATCCAAAGTAAAGATGATAAGTCTTCTTCCCTTGAGAAGTGATACTCTTCTTCTGGTTGTCAAATGTCACTTCCCCACAAATAGAGTAGAAATTGTCCATGCTATTAACGCACTTTTGAGGCATGACTGCTCTGTATTGTGGCTAAATGGATAAAATAAGAACACTTCTATGAAACGTAGCTTAAACTGTCTCACACAAAGTCTGAAATATTTTCAGTGCTCAACCTTTCCGACAGGGCACTGCTGACGTCAGTTTACTTTAGCAGCTGCCTGGCAGTAGTATCGCATTGCATCAGAAAATGATGCAATCAACTCTGGATGATGTGTGCATGATGGTATTATGCAATGCGATGAAATATCACATCATTCTATGCTGATTTAGGATGTTGTTGCAGTCCTACTGGATAAATTTACATGGTGAAACATATAAAAAGAATTATTTGAAATATCTTCAAAACGAGAGCTAATAAAAAATTGTCAAGGTTATATTCATGTTTAGCACACAAAGATCCTATAGATTAGGGCCTTTTTATGTCAGTAACGATCTCACTGTTGACCAGAGTTATTGGTGGTTATGTAAAATAGCACAGTTACTTTGGAAAATATTTTATTTCTTTGATAATTTACACATAAAATTATTATAGAAAGGAATCTATCTATGTAAGAGAAATGAAAATACATGACCACACAAACATATGTAGGTGAATGTTCATAGCAACATTACTCACAACGGCTAAAAACCAGAAGAAATTTAACTGATAGAAGTGTTAGTCCATTAGTTGGTAAATGGACTTTTAAATGTGGTATATCCATGAAATCGGATATCATCCAGCAATAAAAAGATAGTTCAAATGATATAGGCTGCAGCACTTAGGAATCAAAAATAAAGTAGTCAGCCATAATGGCATAACGACTGCATAATTCACTATACAGAATGTCCAGAAAAGGCACAGTGATGGAGCAAAGGGAGAGTTGAGCGGTTGCCTAGAATGGGAGATATAAATGGGTACAAGGGAATTCTTAGAGGTTATGGGAATGTCCTAAAACCAATATAATACCAATTGCACTGCTGTCTAAATTCACTAAAATCTTTTAATTGTGAACACATAATGGGGGAATTTTGGGTATGTAAATTCTACCTCCATAAAACTGTGTTGTGTTTTTTTTTTTAAATCGTTGTATTAAAAGGTATCCATAAACTAGTTGCTAAGCTGAGGTCTGCTTATTAAAAAGTTATCCTCAGGATATTAAAAATGCTGACTTTTTTTTTTTTTAGTTCTTTTTCAGCTGGTCCCAATCAAGGTAATAGGAAGTTAATGCAGTTAAGTTCCCCTAAACATGAACATAGCTTCGGTGGAGAAGCAAAAAAAAAAAAAAAAAAAAAAAAAAAAAAAAAAAGACCAAAATTGAGTCAGTTCTCACATGACCCAAACTTGTTAGCCCATCTCTAAAACTGAGTTGTGAAGGCAACTTTTTCCTTGTTTATGAAAATGCTTGAGGAAAAACTATGTGCTTGGTTTAGCATAATTGACCACAATAATTATAGTGCATGAGAATTTTTGCTGTATTTATAAGACTGTTGGATTTGGTAGTGGGGACTGAAGGAGTCAGTGCTTGAAATCTAAGTCTTTAATCCACAAAAAGCCTTGCTTCTTTTTTATGGTCCAAACTGGCAATTGTGGGTTGTAAAAGTATTTATGCTTGTTCAGATGTTCCACAACCAAGAATTTGAAGAGATCCGTCTTCTAAATAAATTCAGTTCTGAGGAAAAGTGTTAAATTGTCAAATCTGAGAGCTGTATCTATTTTTATGATTTACCACATCTCTAGTAATGGGGTAAAGAAAAGACTGCCTTTTAAGAAAGAGTGAGCCTGTGCAGAAATTGTAGTTTTTTTCCCTGTTGATCTTCTTTTGAACTTACCTGTTCCTGTAACACAGTGACTAACCAGTGCACACATAGTCTCTTCAAGCATGCAGCTAGTCTTTACTAAAATCCAGCCTAGTTAGTCACTGCTAATTGAATATGTGTTTCAAGCATCCTCCATTGCATCTGATGGTTTCTGGAAGTCTTTCAGGTAAACCTCCACCCTGACCACCAGTTCTTGCAAAAAAGTTATGATTCAGATTCTTAGAGGAAACATAACAGTTGCACTTATGACTTGAACTCACTACGAAATCACTAATAATAGCTCCAGATCAGCTGATAGATCACTTATGGGTCACGAGTTTGATCTCAAACAAAAAATGGCAGCAAAAAGACCCCACATATTCTCACCAAACAACAGAGTGATAGTATCTCTTAAGCAGCAGTTGCTTAAACTTTTGCAACTTAGTCAAAATCAGTAAAGCAGAGAAGTCATTATTTCAACCCAGATTAGACTCTCAGGATCAGGAACATAAAGGCATTTACTCAGCTGAACTTCCTTTATATATTAAAATATCAAGGTTAGAAGGAGCTGGTTTTAAGTTTGATATCCTACAGTCATTTGAGACAAGATCATTTCAATTAAGTTTAATTGATAGATTGTCCTTACACAGGATCACTTCTTATATGCCAAATATTTTGTTTTGTTTCTGTCCCTCCAAGTAGGCAAAGAGAATAAAGAAAAGAGGAGTGTTCAACCACACATTCAGCTCACCTAGTATCTTGTGCCTAGTATCTGTGGTCATGTTGGAAAAAGAAATGTGCTTTCTTAATTGGTAGTAAGCTGGACCATGAGGTCCAACTGAGGGATCAAGCCCCTCATTTCTGATGCTTTTCCTTCAATCCAGAACCATGGCTGAGCCACTAATAAAGCCTGGCTCACATTCTATATGGCAAAACCCCAAACCCATAGAGTTTGGCAGGACCTAAGTTCAGCTGCTCTCATCCCATCTGCTGTCAAGTGAAATCAGCTCCTTTTGGTACCAAGAGACTCAGACCTACAAATGACCCAGAACCAGCCACTGCTAGTGACTGAGCCAAAGGCTTACCCCAATACCTACTCTTCTCTCAGGCTCAAGTGTATTATACCGACGGTGACCTCTGGAACCAGCTCTTCCACTAAACTGAAGTTCTTCTGCTCAAACCTTTTCCTCCCAACACTTCTGAATTCTTATCAAAGCATGTTTCCAACGTGAGTGTACATTTGACCTCTCACCTCTTCTTGTCTCCCAGAATTCTACATCCTATACTATTTTCCTGACTCCTCATGCCTGGTATTTGGCCAGTGATCCCTCACTCTGTGTCTGACACTAGACCTGGTGGAACAGGAACCACTGTCCCTGCAAAGAGACATTGAATTGTCATATGGCATGATGGCCCTCCATAATGTCAGTTGTAATTTGTCAAGAAAAAGCTTTTAATCTGAATTCATTAATCTTTTTTGTTTTCCTCAACTTAACATACATTGGTTATGGTTCAACTGTCTGGTAGGTTCTCTATGAAAATTACTACATACACCCAACTCCCCAAACCCACATCACTCCTCACTCCACCCCAAGATTTTTCTGGTTTTATGCTAGACATGAGGAAGAATTAAAAAGAAGAGAAACAGCTGATGGTGAACATTTTACTCTCTGAAGCATGAACCCAAAGTTTTTTCTGACTTATGAATCATAGTCGAGATGACAACATCCTTTGAAGTTATTTTCCTTGAAATGCTAGTAAGGGCATTTCCTATCCTCCTCACAGGGGTTCTGTGTAAATTAATGCTGCTTCTGGAGCACTTCAAAGGAAGGATAAATGCAAACAGCGTATCAGTCCTCTCCGTGATTCTTACTTTCAAAGCATCTAGACCAGTCCTGCTCAATAGAGTCCAGTAGAAAGAGAATGTGACCTACATGTGCAATTTTTGCTTTCCAGGAGCACCACTTAAAGCAAGAGGAAATAAGTGAAATAAATTTTGATAACATTTTACTTAACCCCTTAAGTCCAAAATGCTAAATGCTAAGCCTTTAATATCCTGTGTGTGTTATATAGTTAAAATGCATCTCAGTGAAGCTGAACCATATTTCAAGTGTTCAGCAGTCATGTATGGCTTATGACTACAACATTGGACACCCAGGTCTAGGTGTTCATTTGGTGAAAGCCATCCAGAACAAAGCCATAGAATTAGAATAACTTTATTTTCCCAGTTCTGATATAATTGCCACATAGCATTATATTCATACCAGATGTAGAACGTAATGATTTATTATTTGTATATATTGCAAAATGAATGATCGAAATGATCATCATAATAAGTGTGGTTTGTATCTGTCACTGTATATAACTATAAAAAAATTTTCTTTTGTAATGAGTAAATGAGATTTACTCTTAGTAAAGTTCAGACATGCATTATAGTGTTATTAACTGTAGGGCCTATGCTGCACAGCACAGCCCCAGGACGCAGCTCTCTCTCACCGGCAGTTTGTACTTTTTGATCCCCTTCACCCATTCTCTACCCCTCCTCTGACAACTACCAAACCATTCTCTGTGCCTGTGAGCTCGGTTTTTCTGTTTATTTAAAATACTCAGTGTAAGTGAGATGATCTGGTCTTTGTCTTTTCTTTAATTATTTGAGTGGTTAAATTTTTGTAATTGACTAGACCTTATCCAATGACCTTGATATTAGATCTTGGTTAAAAATAAGCCAAGGCTTGCAAAATAACAAAATTAAGGACCCTGGTCTAGTGATTTGCTTGCCTAAATTTGAAAGGCTTTCCATTACAGGTGTGGTTGGGAGAATTTAAGATGTCATAGTAATTTGCATAGGAATTTTGATAATGGACTATTCCACCTTTCGAACAAAGCTATCTCAAATGCACTAAAATGTTTTCTGATGAGAATCTTTATATCAGCATCAGAAAACAAGTTAACGAGGCTATTCAAGTTAGACTACATCCTTTGAATATCTTGTGGTATGTCTGTGGCACTGTGCCCTTGGCAAGGGTCAGAGACACAGACATGGAGCCTGAAGGACTGGTATACAATCTCATGATAATTAACTCCACAGACATAAAGTTCCTGACCCTGAAAAGAAAAGTCTCCCTCATTGAGAAGGAATATCTAGTCTCTTCCTGTGTGAGAATGTTTTGCTTCAATGTAAACAAACTAAATGTTGAAAAATGAGGTGCAAAAATGCTCTCTTCAGAGTAAACAACCAAGCCAGTTAGGATATGATTTGCCTGGAATGTGTTGTGAATTCCAAAGACAGGCACACACTTGTCAGAGAACAGGCTGTCCTTCTTGACGGACATAGCCTCAAGACTTAGTTGGATACATTCGTGCATTAAATTCCACAAATCCAAATATGTGTTTACATTTTTCATAATGGTTTTGTATATATTCAGATATTTGCTTAATCTTAATTAAGGAAAAAGCAAGGCATAGCAAGTATTTTTCTCAAACAACTTGGTTTTGAGGGCCAATAGAACTGATGTTATTTAGTAGCTTCATAGAATAGAACAATCACGTTCATTGTCTCTTGACACCTGTCTTGTTTTTTTTTTCTTTCCTTTTAAGCAACTGAAGTTCAACCTACTGACTAAGAAAGAAAAATTTCCCAGCATAATTTCCCTTAGCATAATTGCAATAGAATATGATTGATAAAGCTACCACTCACCCAGCGGTGTGGAATATATCCTCTGCTCCTGATATTTCTATCTGAAAGGGACTTCATTAATCTTACTCTTCCATCTACATGCAAGACAAGAACCAGGAGGCTAGAGAAACATTCCTTTGGGTACAACATTTTAGGAGACACCCAAAACTCAATAATCAAGAAAAATAACATTTCAACGCAATAGATTAATTATTTCTGAAGAACAAAAACATTTTATATATTAAGACAGCCCCTGACCCTGCATGAGCTCAATTCTCATCATTTCCCCTGGTCCTGGTCCTGTTCAACCGCTTGCCTTGGGAGAAGGAGTGATGTTCTGCCAGTGAGTCTGTGTGCTTCCTTTTACATCCACCAGCCTGCCCACCTCTCTATGCTGTAAGTGTCACCTGGGAGACATGCACCAGAGAGGACCAGCAATGGTCAGAGCTGCCAGGGACTCTGAAGTACTAACAAAGCCACCCCTGTCAGGTCAAGGGACAAGCTGACTATCATGATCATGTATTTGTCTCAATAGATCCTGCACTTGGTCAGGAAAATGAGTAATTGGGATTGATTCTTCTAACATCCTAACACAGAACATGGGCACTCTTGCACATTCTTCTCCTTGCTATGCAAACAGTCTTGTGTTACGCAGCTGGTATGCTGCAGTCACTGTTTCTCATTTGTTCTCACTACCATCACAGTTAGACCAATCAAATGCGTCATCTTAAGTCCATGTGAAACAAACTGGAAATTGTCTTTACAAATTTTATGTCCTTTTGGGTTTGCTTCTGTGTCCTTTTTTTTTTTTTTTTTTAGTTTAGTGAAAGCCTTTGGAGAGTCTCCATCACCACTGCAATCATCAGTTTTTGGACTTTCAGACATGCTGTGAATTGCTTCAGACCCTGTCTTCAACTGACTTGTGGTCTGAGAAAGGACAAATCTTCATGTAAAGAGTGGTTAAGTATATAAAAGCTGAATAAACCCTGAATATTTAAGGATACAGAAATATCTTTTTAATAAAGAGAACGAATTCCATCACTACACTTGCTTTGTAAATTATTGTTATGTAAGGTAGAAATTAAATAGAGGCCAAAATAATGATGTGCTCAAGTAAGAGGTTCATAGTACATCAATGTCATTATACAGTAAGATGTATTTGAAATCATACGTTGTTTCTGAGATTTTGACCCTAAAGAGAGGTCTAAAGGGACAGAGATAGAGTACCAGGGAGGAGAGAGTTGAAGGCAAAAATGTGATGAGTTCTAAGAAAATACCAATAACAAATGACAGTTTCCCTCACCCTCAGTCAGCCTTTTACATGTATCCTCCAACCCCAACACCAAATAAAAAAAATCTTTATTGCTGCTGCTGTCTAGAATTCCTCTATCTGGGAATAAGGGCATTTATGGCAAGTTGGATTAAGAATCATTAATCCAGATACGTATTGTGATCACAAATGGAAGTCAATCACACTAGATGTAAATAGCCAATCAATCACTAAACTCTTCTTATTCTAATGAAACAAGGACTGAATTGTCATGATGAAGACATACGTGTCATGTTTACATTTATGTAATCAGTACCTATCAGACATAGCATGAGGAATTAGCATATACTCAGTAAATATTTGTTCCATAACTATTAAATGCATGAATAATGGAGAAAGAGCAATAGAGAGGGTGAAAATGGAAAGAATGGAGAGAGCAAAAGCACAAGTGAGCGCAACCAACCCCAGCAAGCACAAAGATAGATGCCTTGTTTATGTTTCCTCATTCAGTTTGCAAAGCAATTGTATGTGTTAGCCATTGAAGAATGTATTTGTCTGCCATAACATAAAATCCAACAAACAGTAGCTTCACCAAATAAGAGGTTATTTTCTCATATAACAATGTATATGGAGGATAAGTAAATGCTGGTGCTGATAGTGTCTCAACAAGCTCAAAACTCATTTCTACATATCTTTTGACCCCCATATGACTGCTATTGTTACCTGTATCAGATCCACATTCAGAGGAGTGAATGAAGAAGAGGAGAGAGCCAGTTGGTCTTCCCCTTAACTAGGAAAGTGAGTCTGAGAATTCTCATCCAGATTTCCACTTGGAACTCATTGGTTATAAATATGCCAGCTTTTCCTCTTTCAGCAAAGAGAGTCAAGAAACTAAAGTATTTTTCTGGGTAGCTTGACATTCCAAATGAAACGTAGGTTTTGTTTGTGGTGGAAGAAAAGAGGTAATGGATTTTAGGTAGACAATTCTACTGGCTGTCTATTGTCACTATAAAGATTTCCACACATTTACAGTGGAAAATGGTATATACATTTCTCATATCTCAGGTTCCATGGCTCAGGAGTTAGAATGTGACTTAGGTGAGTTCTCTGCTGAAGGTCTCACAATCAAGGCACCCATGGACTGCATGCCTCTATGGGGCTCAGTGTTCTCTTCCAAATGTTTGTGGCTGTGAGCAGAATTTACTTCCTGTTGCTGGATCATTCAGGCCCATAGTATCCCGCTATGGGACAGTCTCCATACTGTTCATGTCACAGCCACTTGCTCCCCCAAAGTCAGCAGGAGAGGCTCCCCGTCTCTAATCTGCCAAGATAGAGTCTCATATAATGAAACATCACCTCAGGAGTGACAGCCCGTCACTTTGTTGTGTTCTATTGCCGAGAAACAAATCACACTGGAGGAGAGGAGACTATCAAAAGGCATGGATCGTTGGGTATCATCATAAGGTGAATCTGCCACAGCAACTGACAGTGTAATAAAAATAAAACAAAAGGGAGTCTGGAAAGCTTAAAAACTCACTCAGCTACACAACAAGAAAAGAGATTTCCATGGTTAAACCCAGTTCTGCCTGCAGACTCCATATATGACCCACCAGGTCAGCATTTTCTAAGATACCTTCTGGAGAACCCCACTTCTACAAGATATAACTGGATACATTTGGGTGAGATTAGAGGGATGTCTAGTGTTCAAAAAGAATGCAGGAAAACTAAAGTTTAGAAAATTAAAGCTTCCTTTAATAAAGAACATATCACTTTTATTGTAAATCTCATAGGCAAGAGAAAGGGAAAGATTAACGCTAGAGTATTTTTGTACATAAAACAATAATAGTATATATAATATCTAAAAACAATTAAGCATGTTCTATGCTGCAGCATTATTCTAAATACCATCTTGAGACAGTAATGTTGGAAGCACTGCCAGAAGTAGCGGTGTGTAGGGGTGTGTGTGTGTGTGTGTGTGTGTATGTGTGTGTGTGTGTGTGCATGCACGCGCGCACACACACATGCATATGTATACGTGTGATTGGGTATAAAATACAAGGTATACAGCTTCTCTCTCTTCCTTCCCCCCCTCTTCCAAACTTCAAATTTCCCATCAATGCCTAAAGCAAAGAAGCCCAGAAGATACAGTATAAATTCAAAAGAGCATAAAGAGTTTGAAACAGAGAGAACAGACTATCCCACACATCTTCAGATTTACATACTAGCTTTTAAACAACTACTAAATGATTCAGATTCAGGTCTCTGGCCCAGTGCTTTGCCATTTGTGATAGGGCATTGTGAGTTAAACAAAATAAATGGCTGTTCGGCAAGTAAGACATTCTATAACATTATCCACATTGGAAAGTAGATCTGGTAGTAAATGGGACAGATTAAAATCTGTAGCTTTTTCAATATTCTTCCTGGAGTTAACAAAATCACTTTATTTTTTCATTTTGTTACAATCTCTGCCTTTCTTCCTGACTTCCTTTGACCGGTTATCCATTCCCTGAGACTTTCTTAAAAGAAAGATCCAGGATGTTGTTAGCTGGCAGCCAGGAAGTGGGTGTCAACCTCCTTCAAAGGTCACCCTGGAGCTGCCGCCAGCACCATGGGAAGGGAACCCTTAGCAGGGAAACAAGACCACGCATTTCTCCAAGGCCATGTGACAACCAAGAATCCTCCAGAGTAGGAAAAGAGAAAATATTCCTGGAATGACTTTGTGGTTGGTTGCACCATTCCCACATTGTCCAAGGGAATCTTTAAAGAACCTGCCCAAACTCTGCCTATCTATGTGACAACTGTTCATCTAATCTTTTGTTTCTTTATTTCTACATTAATACCAATGTCAAAATGAAAACATAGGTAGGAAGTTAGGAGAACTGCAAGTGGAATGAACTGAGATTTAATTAATTCCTGAATAAAATTTATTACCTAATAGTGCACATATGTTTTGAAAACTAACAAGGAAATTCTCAGAAAACCTTCCCCAAACCTAAAGGGGTCTCATAAAAGTTTGTAGTATTAATTTATTTCTTTTTTAAAATATTATTGTTTCAAAATCACATTGCTTTTGATCACTTTTTCTTTAGTTGTTACTTTTGCCTTGCATGGACTGTTTGCCTTTTTTCAGTTAATGGAAGGTATGCTTCTGCATAAAATGTTACAAAGGTCAGAAATATAAGGTCAGAATGCCAGTAGGAACTCTCAATCTCTACTGTCAGGGTAAATCACCACCGGTCATAGAGAGACAGAAAATTGAAAATTGGTTTTCTGTTTTCCTGAAGGAAAAGGATTGTGTTTTTCACAAGTTCATTTCCACATCAAAACAAACAAACAAACAAACAAACAAACAAGCAATACAAGAAAAGTAACAGATTACAATTTCCCAAAACACCATATTGCCCTTCTTTTTCTGTATTAAAAAAAAACACCATTTTTAACTAATTAACTCCTGAGCTTCTGTCATGTCTTTCCCCCCTATGAAAAAGGTTTTCTTTATATCATATATTTATATATTTTGAGAACCAACCAGTATTCTAAATTTCAGTGCTTTTGCTTTTCTTTACTACTTGCTAATGAGACTTATTCTTGACCATCATTATGGGTTAATTCTGAGTCCAGAGAAAAAGAACCAAATAATTCTAGTTAGAATAAGATCAGAGATTGGATTTGAGATGTTATATAATAATAATTCATTACCGGAAAAAAAAAAAAGCCAGGACAAGTCATAGGCTTTTCTATAAGTAATGATATATATTGTGTGTTTGTTAAAAATCTGGATAATCAAATAGTAAATGTAATAAGTTCCAGAATAAATGATAACAGGGGAAAAAGAAAGTGTTAATAGTAATTACAAGAAAATACAGTGTTTAATCCTTTAGATTAGGGGTCAACAAACTTCCTGGGAAAAAGTAAAAAAAAAAAAAAAATTTCAGGTTTTTCACTGTCTTGGAGCACATTGTCCTTTTTGTCAGTCTGACTTACAGCATTTTGAATTATGTCATTTTCAGCTGTCGGGCTGCACACAAACAAGCCATATGCCAATCCAGTGCACAGGTTGTAGTTGGTTAACCTCTACCTTAGACAACTTATACACAGCCATTAAATTCAATCTATCTTATATAGATTCAGAAATTAAGACTCCTAATTGTTTAAAATAACTCAATAAATGGTTCAAATGTAATAAAACTTTCATATTGTTAAAATTTATTTATTTATTATTTTTTTAATATATTTATTTTTGTTATTCGTATCTTTTACATTATTATGTATTCCCCATAAGTTACCACCACCTGTTCACCCGTGAAGCCATCACCATAGTCCTCCGTGCTCCCCTCCTCCCCCCTTTTGAGCCCTCCCCCTCCCCTCCTTCCCTGCTGAATGGTGCTTTCTTATTTGGCTCCCCTATATTCCTGTTATAAGTGAAACCATTCGATATTTTTCTCTTTCTTTCTGGCTTATCATATTGTTAAAATTTAATCCAAGATGTCACTCCAAAAGGATTGCTATAGTCTCAGTTTCTATTTTGTTCCCGCAGCTAAAACAAAATTAAACTTAAGGAAAAGATTGTAGTGTCTAATTAAAACTGTCATTTCAAAAGTAGGAAATTTTTCTTCCCTGACTTACCTATTTGCCTAAAGTCTATGAAATATATAATAAGGTCAATGACTTCCTGGTATAATCAGATGACCATTTATTGCTCATAAACACCAAGATAATATTAACTCTTGGATTGGTTGTGTTAAAAAAAATTGAAGAGGTTGACAAAAATTATACAGTACTATAACCACTAAATTAGCAAGCATAAAGACTAGTAATTAATAACAATTCAGCTAAACAAGCTAACTTTTAAAAAGCACAACTGAGGGCAAAAAAAAATATCTATTTTCAATTTAAAAAATTTACCAGACAGACATTATACTTCCTTAACGTGAGTCTTATAAAAAGCCCAAGGAAGCTAAGATTAGTCCTGCATAGTGAGGAGGGATGTCCACTGGCCTCAGAAATACAGAGCTTCTCTGCACCATGTCCTTTTAATACCTAAATGTCAGAGAAGAATATTTTAAATTATACATTTTACAGCATACCCACTTTTAGCACCAAATTACTTTTAAGTCTTTACATAAATTTTGAATTCGACCCTTTAACACAACATATTGAAGAATGGGCAATTGGTTAAATTTCTGCAGGTACTACGAAAATTCCTGCTTCTACCCAAGTCTGTTTTAGAGTTTCATCTGCTCCTTCTGACACTACACTTCCTGACAGTCACACCTTTTCCTTGTTGAGTTGCAGGGAGCCAACAAAAAAGAGACTGAAGCATTTCCCCTGACTCAGTGTACCTTTCAGCCATGGTCAGAGTCTCCCTGTAGGGAGTCCAGTGCTGAGCGAAGGCTTTCCTGAGCAGAGACTTTGGAATAGAATGATAGAGCACAAATTTCAGAACATGTAAACATACAGGTTTCTTGAATGTGGCTAAGTGAAGATATTTAAAAATCAGGGAATATTTTAATTATACCAAAAAAAAAAAAAAACCCAGCTACTCAGAAGGTAGAAACTAGAAATCTTGGGCAAAGTTTTTTTAATACGTATTATCACCTATCTCCTTGGCTTATAATATTAAATTGCCTACATAATATTACACTGTAACAATGAGAATAACACCATAGTACCCGCATTTTTTAAACTGAGAAAATGAGCCTCAGAAAAGACAAGTGTGTGGGTTGCCCATAGTCCCAGAGCTAGTAAGCAGTTAAGACCCACATGAGCCTGGGCTCTTGACTCCACAGCCTGCTGAACATGTGTTCTTGCTGATATTACTCTGACACAGAACTGCATTAAAATGAAAATACTTCTTAGCATCTCAATAGCTTTTTATATCACAGTGCTTGATACTAAAATTAACATATTTTTGTTTAATAATCCCATCACTGATTACAATTTTAGTAAGCTGAAACATATGTTATAAAGAGGAAAGGAAACAAGCGATTCTTGCTCATAGCTACCCATGGATCCTTTGTGCTGGCAGAATCTATAGCTAAAGCTTCACTCTATTACCTTGTACTCAATAGCAAATAGCTGGGGACTACATAACCCGTAGCCATCTCACCAACCACCCTCCTTGCTTCCAGTTATTAAAATTCACCTGTTCCCCCTCATTAACATGCAAATAGGTAGTGGTTTCAGCTTATTCTCAGCTTTATTCTCAAAGCCTCCTCTTGACATGAAGTCATCTTGTCTCTTGAAATGTTCTACAGCAACGTATACATTTCAGAAAAATAGAAATCTCTATCCTGACAGCAGAAACAAAGGGATAATTGCTGGGAAAATGACAGTGTAACCATGAATCCTAACCATCTGCTTTTAAGCCCTATCTCACCATGAGGCCATGCCCGGTGTCGTCTCACAGACGCTGAAGAATGTATGGCTCTCTGGAACTCTGGCTGTGGATAACATTGGCTAATACATTTCATGCTCTCCATTTGTTTTCCTTTTATTAAGTCAGCTCGACTTTGTTAAAGCTACTCTCAACTAGCCCAACAGTCACTTTTTCTTGCTGCATAAGCAGAATGAAGTTAACCACAAGTGGCCCTGTTGTTATCATCCAGCTTTCCTAACAACAACAACAAAGAAATCATGCCTCAACTACCAGGATATGGCAAGAAGGTAATTTGAGCCTCCTGCTTCTTTAAGCTTTAGATATGTGACCTTTCCTGTCACAAGTTCAGGGGGTGGAGGTGGGGGGGCGGGCAGCAGTGGTGGGGAGTGGAGTAGAGGAAAAAGTTCAGACTCTTATAGGTCATTTCTGGTGTATAGAAACTAGGCGTGTCGGAAAGCTTTGACCAGAGTATGGGATTTTTAAGCTTTGAGGAAAATATGTCTGTTGATCTTTCTCCTGTGAAAAACTCCCCAGCCTCAGGTGAACGCCATCAATCTTTGATTGGGTGTCTATTATCCTTGGTACAGTTATGAGAAACACTATGACAGTGTCTGTTTCATCAGTTTGAAAGCATAGTACCCACAAACTAACCATTTGTTTATTACAGAGAGCATGTAGAATTGAGACGATTACCCACAAAATTGAAACAGAAGATCCTCATAACAATTGTCTACATTTGTCAAATGATAATGTGGTGTTGGCATGAATTTATGGGTGTCATGCCTCCAATGCTACAACTCTATACTTTACTTCGTATCATACCCTGTGAAATTTGTATTCCAGTCCCATAACCACCTCCTTAACATCATTTCTTTAGCACTTCTCTTTAACTCCTTACCTTTAACATCATTTGCCTTGGGTCTTATAAAGTGTTTGTATAAAGTCTTAAAGTATTTTGAATGTCACACTAGATAAACCACAAAGTAGTCAATATGGAAAGGTATCTCTGGTATGTTTATAATAGTCAGGAGATCCAAAAAAGAAGAGTTTTAAAAGTTGAGATTCTAGTCAAATTATTTACTTCCTACCGGTAAATTGCACACTTTATAAAGCAGAGACATCAAGATTGTGCTGTGAGAATTAATGAGATCACATTGGTTAGGGGTGCTAAACTCTTCAGAGATAGATTCCATCATTTTACCACCTGGGTGCAAGCTAAAAAAAAAAAAAATCCAGTTTTCTTTGATGTACATGTATAGAGTCAACAAAAACCAGCAGCTTTTATTAATCTTCTTTCTTTTATCTCTTTAGTAACTAACATTGTTAGAGGAGAGAGTGTTATGAAATAAGACCAAAAGTGGAATAAAGGTAAATAATTAGGATGACAAATAAGAAATATTTCCTATAATATTTATCCAATACATTAATCTTATAATCAGATTTCACCAAAATCATTTGTCAGGCTACATGTCAAAGCAAAATAAATAAGAAGTTTAAAATAGTACCAAATTGAATTCAAATTCTGATTCTGTCAGATCTCTCTTTAAACTTCCTATATCAATAGAATGCAATGACAAGCTTCCTTCTAATAATTATAATCAATGTAATTCAGACTCAAACTCTTATTGAAATAAGCAAAAGAGCTGAACAAAATATTTATAATAATAATAATTTTTTTAAAAACATCAAGGAGATAACAAGGTACTGAATAATTACTGAAACAAATTCTGAAATGTGGTTATGAACAAATCAACTGGATCAAATAGAAGATTATGAATTATATCCAGGGTTTAATGTGTTCTGGTTTTGGATTATGTGGCTGGACATGAGAACAAAGAACAATTAAAGAAGAAAAGAAGGATATGTAGACAATAGGCTAGCCACATACAGAAAAAAAAGTCAAAGAGAATCTCAGCAAGATGGCCAAAAATATAGAACATTGGCAAGTAGACAATAGACAAAGGAAGCCATATCTAGGAGAGGAGAGTTTAGGTTTCAGTATGTTCAGTTTGGGGCAATGGCAAGACATCTGAGGATGGGTTTTTCATGAACTTGAGAAACTTCTGGGTAGGGACGACAGTAAGATGCCTGTGAGTCACCAGGGTGTCAGTGATATAAATTCTGTTATGTTGTGAAGATTCAGAGACTTCTTATAGGAAGAATACAGAATAAGTACAAAATGAGAATCCCTTCACCTGCCACTTTGTTTAAATTTCTCTTCTTCATGCCTCCTCTCAGTTATATGCAGTAAATGCTAGGCATGCATAATACTGCCTCACTGGCTAAACTGTCCATGTTTGTTTGTTAGGCCTTTAATCCTGTCCTACTTTTGTGCTGTGTCAAACAATACAGACATCAATAACCCGAATCTGTCTACGTTGGCCTGCGCAGCACTGATTGGTGTGATATGCTCCCTACCATGTTATTTCATGGTAAACATGAGATTAAACTTAATTGTATTAAAGATTAAATTCTGTAAAGTCAGTCTTTCTGATGAAACTGACCTCACAATTCTCTTTACATGACCTTTGTTGCCTTACTTTTGAAGACTGAGCTACCATTAAAAAAGAACTCAAAATACAAGAGCTCAACAACATGGAATTTTACTTTTCACCCATATCTTAGTTCTAAAAGAGCAGTTAAGATCTGTTTGGGTAGCTCTGGTATCCTCAACTCATGACTTCCCTCTCAAAGACAAAGGTGGCTGTACCACTCATTGGAAAGAGGAAAAGAGGTCATGGAAGACACCAGTTTCCTTTTTCTTAAAGAATTGACACAGAATGTGCACATATCACTTCTGCTCACACCTTGTTGGTCTGGACTGAGTTGGATAACTTACGGTGGGCCCAAGGGAGGCTGGAAAATATGGCTACAAATTTGGGTGGCCTTGTGCCCAGCTAACCTGGGAGGCAGGTAGGGAAGCCAGGGTTTCATTATTACAAGGAAATAATAACTGTCCATTGTTCAGTTCCTCCCATGTTTGGGCTCCACCCCTCATCATGCTGCTCACTTCATTTAATAAGACAAGACCCTTCTCTCGAGGTGTCAAACTAATCTTAAAGCAATATATCCATTTTTTAGTATCATTTTATAATGTGGACATTTCTATTTAAATGATATGAAGGATTATATTTTATTGAAATTAGGACGTGAAGGAACAAAACGAGCATCTGAATCTTCTTTTTTCCCTTCCCCAGCTCACTGTGTGTAGCCTCTTGACTCCAAGAAATAAAATTTGGAAATTGATCTCACAGTGTTTATTATCAAAAAGAAAATATGGTACACACCCTAAGCAGTAAATCACAACCAGTGAAAATCTCTCTACCATTTAAATAATGAAAAGCCCTCTTCAAATCCTGATTTACATCCATCTTGTCAGCTAAGTGAATACCCACGAAAGAGAGAGCAGGGCCATTTCCCAGTGCATCTGACAGCACTTCTGACCTTACAAAACACCCTGCCAAGCATGAATTAGTAATCATGTTGACACAAAGGGGAGAGGAGGAGATATGTCTGTGATTCTTTCCCACAATTCTAATCCTGACAAATGGAAAAACATTATGTCTTATTAACTAATGACTTCATTTTCTTATCTTCATTTCAAGAATAATGGAGAGAAAAAATGAAATAAATCCCAATAGACAAGTCAACAGCACTAAAACCAACAACAAAAGAAGACATTTTCATTTTAGCCACTAACTCCATGGGCTCTGGGTCTAAAAGCTAAGAGCACAAGCAAACGCCTTAACCATGGAAAGCCATGTCCGGGTATTTTAAGTCCTCTGAGCTGAGAGTGGGCCAGGAAGCTCATCAGAGCTTTCAGATTTAATCAAGTCATTATTGTGCTATAACCACTGGAAGCTTTTTTTAGATATGCTATGAGATGGAATAAATCCTTTGATTATAGACAGCTTTTCCAATATTTGAGAGCTTTTGTCTTTTAGGAAGATTGCCACGGTTTCTTATTTATTATCCATTCTGGATAAAAGCTCCAAGTGAGAGAATCTCACATTTGGGATACAAATCACTTATGTTTTATATTTCTGAATGTGGGTATAAGTGATACTCAGCTCCTTGTTAATAATACTCCTAGAATGAGTTCAAAATGGATCAAGCCAATGCCTATGAAGGCAGTTCCTTGCAGACATCTCATTTACTAGGTTAACATACACTTTCTACCAAATTGTGACTTTATCATGGACTAAGAGTGTTTATTTATAGGTTGCTTGTAGTGTCGTTATAAAATTTAAATGGGAACTCAAAATATTGATGCACCTTAAATATATTTGCAAGAGTAAAGTTTCTCTGTATTTTATGAGTTCTCATTCATATGGAAGTAATTTCAAAATTATATTAACAATCTTATCTGTCAGTGATTATTTCACAATGGAGAATTATAGGAGTCTAATATTTAGGGGCCAAATTATAATGAAATTAACAATGGAGTAGCAGCCATTTTTGTTTCAATTATTTTAATTTGTGCAGGACATCATGTCAAAACTCACCCAAGAAAATATTAGGGTTTTAGATATTGCTTTACATGATTTATATCAAACAACATTTAGATTAACAAAATACTATTTTGCAAGTCCTAATACATGGAGAGTCATGAATAACCACTTGTGTTCAGGAGAGAGAATCTATGGAAACAATGCAAGAATGCAACGTGTTATTTTTCCAACAATTCATTTTCTAGGTGTCTGATCAAACCAGCAATTAAACTATCTAAGCACTGCAGAGATAAAAATCAGATTAAAATCAAATTATGGCACCTGGTCAAATATTTCCCCAAATAAAAACAAAAAAAAAGTCAATAATCCCTTTTTAAATATGCCAAATGCTTCAACTCATAAGATAAATAGTATTTAACAAGTCCTAACTCATCAAGGCAGAGCCTGTTCAGTACGCTCTATGACCTTCAAGGTAAACTCCTCTTAGCCTGTGTCTTTCCTGCCCTCTTCATTTCTTGAAGTGTGTGTACGAGCATGTACCCTCACACTGAATAAAGGTCCATTTTGAAGTTTATGTCTACATCAAATCACAGTCTGTGACTGCATTCGAAATTTTAAACTTTGAGAGGAGAGGAGTAATACCTTGTTTTTCACCTCAAATCCCCAGCGATTGGCAAAAAGAAGTGTTCAATAAATATTTTTGAATGATTTAGTGAATGAATAAATCTGGGCCAAGATTTTCACCCCCTCACTCTATAAAAACTCCTTTTGTCAGCCACCCATCACCTCCACGTTGCTACGTCCGGTTGCCCATTCCTCTTCTGCTTGACTCATCAGTCAATTGGACAAGGCTGGTGACTGCCGTCTCTCTGAGGAGCTTTCTCCTAGATAAGTAGGCACTTTTATTCTATCTCTTTTGCTGATTTCTCTTCATCTCCCTGAGCTTTGAATGTCCGAGAGCCTCAGGATTCAAGTGGTGGTGTTCTTCTCCTCTGCTCTTCAGTGATCACTCCCAATCTCATGATTTGAAATGACATCGCTAACTTCCAAATTTCCAACTTCAGTCTGGAACTCCTGCCTGAATTCCAGGCTCACCAGTCACTTCCTGACGTCCCCACTGGACAACTCATAGGCATCTCCAACTTCACATAACAAAAATCAGACTCCTATTTTTTTCCCCATCCATCCCCACCAGCCTTCACCCAGACATGCTCCATTTGCTTCCATCTCCTGATCAGTGATGACTTTTCTGCTCTCCAAGCCCTCAGTTGCCCATACTACTACTGCCAACATGACTGGAGGTACTCACAGAAGCAGAAAGAAATGGCTTCTCCCTTCTTTCAACTTGCCACAAGCAGGCAAGGGAACCTAATAGTCGGCAAAGCTTCCACCCTCATGGTGCTGAGGCCAGTTGAGAAGCTGAGCGTGAGCTGAGCATCTGTGGCCATTACACACCACATTGTCCTAAACAGTCTCTCTGTGTCCCCCCTTATTCCCTAGTCTATTGTCAAAACTGTACCCAGAGCCTTTTTTTTTGTTAATGTAAATCAGATCACATCATTCCTCTCTAAAATAAAATGGGAATGAACAGAATAAACACTTGCTCTCCATTTCACTA
The DNA here is from genome assembly GCA_004024925.1 of Scalopus aquaticus. Lineage (NCBI taxonomy): Eukaryota > Metazoa > Chordata > Mammalia > Eulipotyphla > Talpidae > Scalopus > Scalopus aquaticus. The sequence continues at coordinate 6,100 of PVIJ01018243.1, read as the reverse complement.
AGTAAAAGACAAAGTGTTCACAGATGGCTACATGGAATGTGATCTAACCTCTGTGATCTTTCTGACTTTAATCTCTTCACTTCATCTCTCTGGGTCAGCTGTACTGGCCTCCTTGCTGTTTCTGGAATATGGGTACACTCCCTTTTGCCCTTGGCACTGGTTGTTCTGAAAGTCTTAACTACTCTTCCCAGGTGGCCCCCTACCTAATGCCCTTACCACTGAATCATTGCTCAGTTGTTACTTTTCTAACTTAACGTATTTGACTTTGCCACCTTCTTCCCCCATCACTACTAATAATCCTTTGGCTTTACTATTGGTGGTGTTTTTAACAAGTCTATCCACCTTCTAACCACAGAATAATTTATGTTTAGTTTTTCATATATTGTTTATTTTTGATTATCTCTCCCTGATTAAAAAATTTAAACTCCATATAAGGAACTTTATTTGTTCAATGAATATCAGAGGCCTAAATCAGTCTTCTAATAGTTAAGAAGCTTAACTATTAACCCACAAGCTTAATTTAATGGATATCAAGCAAGGCAGAGATATTGATAAGCCTGCAATTAGTTTACATGAGTGATAACTACTGCAGGTAAGTTTTTCCTGCTTTATCTAGTAAGTTGCTTTTCAGGAAGAAAAACAGGAAATGTGTATTACAGTGAAATGGTGGAATAACTACACCATGACAGTACCAAGTATTTTAGTAGGATCTCTCATCATCTTCAAGTAGCAAAAACACAATCAAACTGGTTTAAGTCAACAGGAAGATTACTGACTGCATAAGTGAAAACTCCAGGACATTTCCATGGTGGAAAAGGCATGACATGACCTAGATAGTCTGCTCATAACACCAAGAATCAGTTTCTCTTCTCAGCATGACCTTTTCTTCTGTGTTAATTTTACCCTTAGGGACAGTCTCCCCAACTGCTGCCAAATTTGGCATAGCAGTAGCAGGTAACCTCCTTCCTTTGGGGAACCATGTGGAAAGAGGGCTCTTTTCCAGTGGCTTCTGCAAAGTATCTGACTAACTCACCAACTGCTATGAAACCATCCTCCTGAAACTCATCACTCAGTCTTCAGTCTTCCTATTTTGGTCATATCTTGTTCCTCAGATCAGAGACTGAGGTGAACCCACCTAACCAGATGAGAATGAAGGATCAATGGTTTCTTAATCAAAAATCGAGGACTTTCACCAAAAGAAAGGGGAAGGGGCTCAGGCCTGGCATCACAACTGACATCTACTATGTTAGGTGATGTCAGGGAGTCTGAGGAATGGTTAACAGCATGTTTACATGTAAAGTAAGGCTGGAAAACAAAGTTGAAGTCTGATTGTGAAGGGCCATTTCTTTTAAAAAAAATAAGAAAAGCACTGGACAAAGTCTCTGGAGATGTGAATTCTATTCCTAAATAGTTCCAGAACTGTGTGACCTTGCAAGTAACTCAATTTCTATATAAAGGTGTCCTCTACTGTAAAATGATAAATCGCACTAAAGTAATGTCCATGTTCTCCACAAATTCTGTCTGCTGACAATTCCAGTGGCGCAAACTAGGGGTGGCAGTTACCATAGGAATACTTGTCATGAGGGAAGGGAAAGGGATATCCCTGCTCTCCTCTCCCTTGCCCCTAGTGAGGGGCACTGTGTAGCACCCATACCTAGCACCGTAGAACATTCTAATAGATGCAAAAAATAATTCCAGGTGGAGAACTGGGTTATTTCTAGTGATTTCCAAACCTGGCATTGCTTCAGCATTTCCTGGAGAGCTCATGAAAAACAGACTCCTGGGCTCCACCCTCTGGTGTTGAGTTGGGTTCATGAATTTTTATTGATAGGATTCCCCTTACTCACCCTTTTCTTGTCTTGTAGCCATTTCCTCTCAGTCAATTGTTATTTAAACAGTTTAATTTTTGTACTATTTAATGAAAAAAAATCTCACATTTACACGCCGACAGTTTAGGATCAGGAATACACGTTCAAAACACATAGTCTCTGTTACTTGACATTAAAATATGGGAGGGAACAAGAAGCACCACATTCACTAATATAAATGTGGTATTTCATTTAACAAGAATTATGTTTTTCATAATGTTCACAAGATACATTACCTTCATCAGTTTTAGAGAACTAATCATAACTGCAAAATTTTCACTAACGTCCAAGTTTTATAAGAATGAAGGCATTTTTCACATATATTTAGTCTTTGATTTTTTTTTTAAATTTATCTCCAGAATTTTTTAAAAACATGCTAATGGTAATTCAATGTAAATCATATCTGGAATATCTGCTCCCCTTTGTGATGAATTTTTGAATAGATCACATTATATTTTATCATATACTGGAGATTATGAATGAATATTCAGTTTTTATCTTAATTTTTCTCAAAATATTTTTCTTAGATTAGTTTAGCCAATATTCTAACTTTTAAGTCCATCCATTTGGATGTGATCAAATCAACCACACAAAATGCCCAAGTCCTGAGGAAATGACATTCAACTCAGACATGTTTATCTTAAATAGTTTTGTGATTCAAACTTCCTTCTTGTCTGTGTGAACATATGCTGTGGGCTTGTCAGGAAACAGTTAACTTCTGTGCAATCCATGTTCCTGGGACTGTAGGAAGGGAGTTCTGAGAAAGCTAAAGCAAGATGTAAATAAAATATTTCCTTTCCACAGACATAAGAAAATAAACAAGAGGCACACACACAAACACACATGAAATACATGTAGGATCAGTATGTGAAATGTCCTGAAAAGAGTTTAGGTCAATGATTGTTTTAGATACAATGGGAATGAACATGAAATAAATTCTGGTTTCGTTGTAAGAAAAAAAAAACTGAAGAAATATATTCCTCCTTTGTACTAGAGAATAATAGTGATATTTCATTCTTTTATAGGGCACTATCTTTGTTAGGGCTATTTTGAAATAGAAAGAATTAATATTTCGAGTCACTAAATTGTTCATTTATTAGTTTACCAAAGATATATTTAGTCCTTACTATGTTTTGACAAAGCACTTGGCACTAGGGAGATTTCTATATCTTCTGTATAAACCAAGACCAGCACAGCAATAGTTTTTTGAGTAGTTTTCCTGATACCATAAAGCTACCACAGCCCTCAAGCCAGAAGAGGACTCAGAGGCACCTCAAGGCCTTTTCTGATCCACTGCATCCCCTATCAGAACCCAAAGTTGATGCAGACTTCTTTTTTACACTTATGGAGACCTGCTTTTTGCCTAGCATGGCCCTCATCCTAATTCTGAGAAGAGAGGCAAATCAGACCCAGGTCCTACCTCCTGGAGTTTCTATACTAGTGAAGGAGACGGGAATGCAGTAAGTCCTACGCATGCAATAGGAGCTGCAAATAATTTCAAGTGCAGAGTGCCAGGGGACAAGGGAGGGGAGTTAACTCCATCACTCATGGCGTCAGGGACATGGCAGAGACATGAAGAGGAAGGAGATGAGACCATGTGTTCATGGAAGAAAGAAGTATTGGTGCAAGGCTAGTTTGGAGCGAGAGTTTCAGATGGCTTCAGGAAAGGGGACTACGAGGAAGGGGACAAAGAAGCAAGTACGTGAAAAGAAAAGTGGGTTACGAAATGAAGCTGGGTCTGATAAGGAATTTTATTTGCTTTTGAAGACTTTTCTGCACATTACTAGAAAGTTGGAATGATACAGTTAGACTGCATCTGGGAAGCATCCTTCCGGGACAAGAGTAAACTAAGGGGAGGAGATCAGAAGTTTAGGAAAAAGGTTACAAGACTGTATCTTAGGGAGGCAATAAAGGCCTAAAAGAAAGGAGAATGCTGGGAGGAAGAGATGGGAGTTGGGTTTGAAACTTGAGGTGGAGAATGCAAGGGAGGAGGAATCATGGATGACCAGCAGCTTTCCAGCTGGCATAACTACAGGAGTGTGGCACCTTCACTAAACATAAATGGAAGAAACAGCAGTGTGGGAGAGGTAGGGAGAGGGGGGAGATGATGAGTCCACTTTTTTTTATGTTAAGGGCCTGTGGACTCTCTAATGGTGGTCTCCAAATTTGTGATGTCAAGAAAATTACCCAAAAATCTCCTCTGGACTGAGGAGAGAGCTGGAGCTAAGCATGAGGACTGAGACCCCTGCACACATGTGGCATTTGAAAACATAGGAGAGAATGAAACCAATCTGAAAAGCTGTCTAGGGACAATATAATTCTAAGAAAAGTCAAGAAAGCCATCCACAGTGAAGAAGAAATCAGGACAATTTGGGGGGGGAAAGAACTGAAAAATATTCATTAAAAATAATAACAAGGCATTCATTATGCATTTAGTAGGAAAACTTCGGAGTTTAAAATGGACAGTAGCTGCAGTCGAGTCTAAAATAGTGAATTGCAGATAAGGCCCAGAGGCAGAGACTGTGGGCAATGAAGCTAGACCGTGAAAGGAGAGAGAAGAGATGCCACCTGAAGAGGAATGAGGCTCCAATAAGGTGGTTTGATTATATTGTTTTGTGATAGAATATGTTTATCTTCTAAAAGGAAAGGGGCATTGAAATAAAAATTGCAGCTATAAGCAAGTGGAAATAACTGATGAATGAGGTCTCTGAGAAGAAAGCATACAGTGTACTGCAAGGACGTAAGGAAAGGATTTGACCTTAAACAGAGAGGACATCCCTTTTCCTAAGAGGAGGAAAAGCATTGAGCAAATGCAAATGCAAATATATGTTTGGGTGAGGGAGAGGAAGTTGAGGGCCTCCTTCCTGTATCACCAATTTTTTCTGTGAATGAACTCTTCTGACTCATCTTGGGATGGGGGGGCAGTTGTCTAGAAGGACCACTGTTGCAATCTCTTCCTTGGGTGACATGAAGAAATGAGGACATTATGACCAGAGCTGGTAAATAAAATGCCTAACCCGTTGAGGTAGGATTGCTGAAGGTTCCCACCAGCCAGTTCTGAATAACACTTGTGGCCTTGACTGAAGGAGATGAGATGCCACTGGGAGGTGTCAAAGAATTTAGCTGAAATGTGGATAATCCGGAGTGGGAGGCAGTTGAATGTTGACTCACAGAAACTTTGGGCCCAGGAAGAGGGAAGATGTCAGAGTTCCAAGCAATTTACAGAGAGGATGATCCTGAGTTAATGAATTAGATGAAGAAGAATTTTACAAGAACATGTTCACCTGATTCTTCATCCCGCTTACAACTCAGCATTGAGAGTATTGTACTTTGAAAGTATTTTAGAATCTACCCTGCTGAATATTAAATACTATTAAAAACAAAGCCATTTAAAACTGAAATAAAAATATTATGTTTGTGTGTCAATGAAGTGATAATTGAAAAACATACCATCTTCACATAGCTCATCTTGGCAGAAATTCTATTTATCTAAGTTATTGATAAGGAATGCTACAGCTTTATCATAACTACTTAATTATACATTTGGACCATCCTAAGTCTCTCAATATTATTTTTCTTTTATTTAACTCATCTACACAAGTCCTTCTATAGTGAAACTGATCTGTTCAAATATAATTTTATTTTCCTTCTATATTAGAACCCACAATAACCCTTTCCTTAAAATACCGACTCCACTCATCCTTCTGGATTACATTTACCCTCAAGACACAGATGACTTCTCAAGTGCACATGGAACATACTCCAGGATTGATCACATATTAGGCCACAAAACAAACCTCAACAGATACACTAAGATCAAAATCGTACCAGCCTTCTTCTCCGATCATAAAGGAGTCAAACTGGAAATAAATCATAGAAAGGAAAAAAGAAACCTCCTTACCTCATGGAGACTGAAACCCACATTACTGAAAAACCAATGGATCAACGAAGAGATCAAAGAAGAAATTAAAAAATACCTGAAACTGAATGACAATGAGGACACAACTTTCCAGAACGTCTGGGACATAGCAAAAGCAGTAATAAGAGGAAAATATATATAGCATTACAAGCTCACATCAAGAAACAAGAAACAAGTCAAAGAAACAATTTAATCTCACATCTCAAAGAACTAGAAAATGAACAACAAAAAACCCCAAAAGAAAGTTTAAGAAAGGAAATAATAAAAATCAAAGCAGAACTAAATGAAATGGAAACAAACAAACAAAAAAAAA
>PVIJ01018242.1:0-26900 GCA_004024925.1 Scalopus aquaticus | reverse complement strand
TTGCATATAGGAAGACTACTGATTTTTGTGCATTGATTTTGTATCAATATGACTTCATTTCATGCTTGAGTCAATGTTGTGCCTACAAACACTCAGATCCCTCGGCTTGGGGGGCCTTCCCACTCCTTTGTGGTTCATTCGCTGACCCTTTAAACATAGTTACATGCCCCTCACCCCAAAAATCTAGGCAAAGGTATAGACCCCTGAATTGAATTCCCACAACACTTTGTTCATTGTTTAGTATAAAAATTTACCTGTTTGTATCTCTGTTCCAATTTGCTATAAACTTTAAAAACAAAACCCATGTGATTTTTGCATCCCTCATCCTAGCTCAGCTCAAGATATAGGAGGGATTAGATAGTGAATATTATTTAGATAGTGAATATTATTGCAAGCAATGGGTAGATTTCTTCTGAATAGCTGTTATCTTTAATTTTATAAATTAAGTCACATTTTTCAATTCATTAGGAAAAATTGCATTTAAGGGAGAGCTGCATGAATTCTTTGGTCCAACAAACTTTTTAGTTTCATTATGTATTTTATAAACCAGGGGTCTGTATCCCCTTGTTTTGCATTTCTTTCATTTTTTTTAATATCAAAAATGATGTAAGAGCCTGTATCTGCTTTTCTTAAAGTGAGAAATGTCAATCAAAATTTTAGGCATGATGTTAGAGTGCCCCAATTGTTTGGATATGAGTAGCCATTATCACTGTAGGAAATGGCAGCATTATGTTGAGAAAATAAAAAAATAGTTCTTTTCAGCCTTGTCCACAAGAGGGAGAATATCTATTTTGTCGATTCCCTGGAACTGTTGGCTACTGTTGGGTCTGCTTGGAGTTAGAGATTTATGTTGTTCCTGCTGCTACAAAATACAGATTTAGAGCCTGGCAGGCATTCCTGAGTAGATTTGTGCACAGCTTAAGATTGGCCCAGTTTGTGCGGAGAGGAAGCAATCTGTGCATTTTGGAAGCTTTGTCAGAATAAAACACACTTAAGGAGTGAGTGAGAATAATGCTATATGAGACAACAAGGTTTCTAGAGGTACAGAGAGAGAGCGTGAGGAAGTGATTATTCAGTGGTATTTTGTTTACAGTGTTGGCCCTGGGATTATGTTCTTTCCATAGGCCATGGCTCAAGGGCTGTTGGAGTCAAGTGCAGAGTCAGCATCATATGCTAAGTGCACAGAGGGAACAGCAAAGCACAAAGCTGTTTGTTCACACTGCTCCATCGCTGTGCTTGGGCTCCCTGCATCTGCTGGCAGTATCATCAGTTGTGTTGTCTGGGACTTTAACCCCTTTCCTATGACTGCCTCCTATTATGACTTTCTCCTTTAAGGCTATAGGGAGATATAAATGGGGTTGCATCCTAGTATATGTAGGCAAAAAATACCCCTGTACCATTTACTTCCTACAATTTATTTCCCCTTTAATTTTTTTTCTTGATTAGGATGTCATCACATCTAGAATAATAAATCATAATAAAAGAAATTACAGTTTTTGGGGGGTTAGATATAATCATTTCAGGATGAAAAAAAAGGGATGATGATGAGGAAAAGTTGCCAGCCAGAAACTTCCTCTTTCAAATTAAACCAAAAAGAAAAAAGACAGAGAGAATATACCAGTCAAATAATTATTTACTGCATGTAAGGAAAGGGGGACAGCTGAGTATCATAGATCTCAAAAAGTAGGAACGAGAAAAATCATTATGAAATCAGCCAAGAATGGCCACACATGATGAGGCAGCCGGCCCTGCCTCTGCATCTCGGGTATAATTCTGTCCAGCTGACAAAAATGTTGAGTTATCCTAATACCTTTTACAGGGAAACAGGTTGAGTACCATCCCCACTTGCGGGCTGAAACCTTCTTCTCTTCTTTCCTACCCCCATTCCACTTCCCCTCTGGTAAACATTCTATTTTTCATAGAATCTAGGAGTTATTTTTGTTGTTCCTTGCTAGTTCAATTTTGGGGGGTTATTTATATTCCATATATAAGAGAAACTATCTGGTGATAGTCTTTCACTTTCTGACTTACTTCATTTATCATAATCACCTCAATTTTCACCCTTGTCACTAAGGACAAGATTTCCTACTTTTTAAAATCTGAGTAGTATTCTGTTGCGCATGTATAACAAAACGTCTTTTTCCAGTTACTGTGGTGGCCATTCAGGTGGTCATGCCTTAGCTATTGTGAATAATGCCTCTATGTACACAGGGATGCATTGATCCTTTTGAATTAGTGCTCTTGAGAACTTTGGTGGTGGGTGAGGTGGGTGAGGCACACATAGAGATGAAGCTTTATTCCTGAAATTTATATAGTAAATCAATAAAATTTTACTTCAAAAAGAATGTGCTAATATGGTTTATAATATATTAAGAAGTTATCAAAAACAGTAGACTAAGTAGGTGTTTTTCTCTGGTTCCACCTTTGAGTGAAGAGTAGTGGAAAATGATGTAGTCAAGAAATGCATATAACAGAAACAGACAATGAGTTGAGTTGAAAATCAAGAGAATTTTCTACAGGTAGTAGGTCAGAAGTACTAATATGCCCTTCTCTATTGCCTTGGGGTGCATTCTTTATCCAGGTGAAGTCATTTCTGATATGAGACATTTAACATGGCTTCCCATTAAAACATGGTTCTGATAGCTTAATGAAAGTTACATATAATTTTGATGAAGCTCTTCATCTCTCTTCTTCTTCTCCTACACATAATTCATCACTTCTTAAGCTATAGAAAAAGAAAACATACATAGAACCAAAGATATGAAGTCATGAAACTGTTGATGCCTCTGGGAGTCAGTAGATCACTGAAACTGTAGCTGAACAATTAGAAATTCTGAACAAAATGACCTGAACACAACCATGAAAAACAATGACATAATTCCAATACAAAATAATGGAAAAATAAAATTAAATAATAAAGAAAATAATATAGCTTAGAAAAGTCAAAGAAATAGGTTAAAAAAAAACAGACAGGGGCAGAAAAATTTCCCATGAACTTTAATTAATTAATTAATTGGTTGATCGTTTTTTCCCCAAATTATGTTTATTCAAGCAAAGTAGATTTACATCCTTGTATCTGTTCTGGAGATTATAGGTTCACACTTCTTCAAATGCATATTTTCACAGCCTGCCCACTACCAGTGCCCAACAGTCCACATGTTCCATTGGGCCTCTCCCCTCCCCATTCCCACCCCACTGTCCTCCCCCTCTGGTTGTTCTAGTTTTGCAGTCAGATGTTAAGAGTTGACTGTTGGTTTGGTTTGTCCCTGTGTTATATTTTTCTGTACATATAAGTTAGATCATCTGCTTTTTGTCTTTCTCCTTCTGACTTATTTCACTTATTATTGTCCTCTTCAGTTCCATCCATGTTGTCACAAATAGCAGGAGTTTATCCTTTTTTATAGCTGATTAGTAGTCTACATTTTTCTGATCCATTTATCTATTCTTGGACACTTAGGCTCTTACTGTAACTTAGCGAATGTAAATAGTTCTGCAATGAATATATGAATACATACGTGAGACATTAATCATAGTATATATTACACATTTCTCAGAGTCATAATGTCCTCAGTCTTTTATTCTCTTTTCTCCATTTTAATAGGAAATTCATATTAGTAGCTTTCATAATTTAACAGCGTGACTGCACTACTTAAAAATCTAAGAGCTGAAGATATACCTAAATGAAAAAATTTAATATGCTGTGTCACGCCACCAAAAAAGAACCATTATAAACATTAGGGGAGTGTATTTCATTATATTTTTCTCAGCATAGATTCAGGTAAGAGGATAAATACATAGAAATACTTTGAACAATGGAAGACACCTACAGGTGTTATTTTAATGACAATTAATTTTCCATGATGTTAGCAAAAGAAAAACACTCAAATTTCAAACAAAATTTTGAGAACTCACTAAAATTTACAAAAGTTATTATGAAAAACATAAAAAGATTGTGGTCATTGTTTTGAATTCCATATTTCAAATTTAGCTCAGGAAAGTTGCCAGACTGAAGAAAAGCTAGAATGTTATTCTCTCCCATTTTCCCTTCCTCTCTGAATTTTTGTTTTTCTTTTATTATACTTATTATGTGTTGTAGAGGAAAGGGAGAATTAATTGCAAAGATCTGGGTTGTTCAATCTCCACATATTCCCACGAAGGGCCTATTTTAATGGCTGCCCTTTCACCAGCTCCTGGGACTTGAGTTTCTGGAATGTTCTGACTGATAAGGGAATTTGGCATGTGGAAGGTCTTGAGTTACACTGTAGAGTTTGTCTAGACCGTTTACTCAAACAGTGTACTTTTCTTTTTAAAAAATTATTTATGTATACAAGAGCTGGGGTGTAGGCCAGAGGTATGGGGAGCAGAACAGGCAGATCTACCGAAATACACTGCTGAGGGGAGCTGCGGGCAAGGCAGGAGAGGTCTGCTGCACCATGTGGGAAGCTCCCTAGCCAGGAATCAAACTTGTGCTTCAGTGGCTGTGGATAGCTTCTTAGTGCTGAGACTTAACCCACTGCACCACCAGGGAGGATCTCAAACAATGTACTTTTCAAACAAGCAACCTCTGTTTTCCCTCTGAGGTCTTGACCACCAGTGATTCATGTCAGTCTCACAGATGCTGTGAGCCTATGTGACTGACCCCTGAATGAGGTCCCTGCAGCCCAGGTTCAGGAGAACCCTTTTGGTTGGCCACACTCTACTGTGTTGTCACACATCCTCACTAGAGAGACTGCACCTGTTCAGCTCACCTGGGAGAGAATTCTGGAAGCTTGCACTGGTTTCCTGCAGACGTCACCCCATGTGCTTTGTCCCTTTCCTGATTTTACTCTGTAACTTTTGTAGTAATAACCCAAAATCATGGGCCTCCCTGCTGGCGGTTGAGCGCTACATTGTGGAGCTGTCGGCAGCCCGCGATGCGAGTTCGACGCCAGCGGGGAGATTCCCACATGGTACGGCAGACCTCTCCTGCCTTGCCTGCTGCTCCCCTCAGCAGTGTATTTCTGATCTGCCTGTTCTGCTCCCCACTCTGTCTCTGGTGAACCCTTTTGCCGCTCTATGCCTCTGGCCTGTACCCCAGCTTGTATGTATAAATAAATCTTTAAAAAAAAACCCAAAATCATAACTATAGCAGCTTCTAGGTCTTGTGAGTTCTACCAGAGAATTATCCCAGATGGAGGGTGGTTCTGTAAATTTCTACTATCCAGGTATATACATTGCTCTAGAGTCATAATGTACACAGTCATCTTGTGCTTGTTGTGTAATTAAATGTTGTCACTGTTCTTACCAAAGTTTCTTTAAATCACAGTTTCTCCATTTCTGAGTAATTTTTGTTCCTCTTGTAAATATTTCTTGGCTCACTTATTGACTCAAGAGCCTGAAGCACAACCCCCCGATATTTACAGAACAATAAATACAATAATCCAAGATACACTCTGAGGTGAGGGAACCAGGCTTAGAAACAAAGCCAGGCCCACCGTTGGTCTTCTGGAAGACTGAACATATTCCCAAGGATGCCCTGCTCCGGAGTGATGGGGTCAACTCCTAGGTGCGGGTGCCTGACTGAACAGAAAGCAGGACCTAAGCCCCCTGAACTGTGAGGGCATCTCCAAGTCACGCACTTCCAACAGATAAGGTGTGAAAATTGACTGATGAAGGCAACTTAAATGGAATATTTGACCAACGAGTAGCTTAATCTGACCCGGAGACCAGATTAAGACCTGGAGAATTGGGCCAAAAGATAAAAACAAACAAAAAATACCTGATAAGGGTCATCAGAACCTTCTCACTGCTAGGAAAATATCTCTTGGAGTTAGTCCTTAGACAAATAAATGAGGTATACTGTACAGTTTGTCTAGATAGTTTATTCAAACATAGCGTTCTGTCCCAGGTGAACTGAACAGGTGCAGCCTCTCCAGTGAGGGTGTGTGCCAACAGAGCAGAATGCAGCCAACCAAACAGCTCTCCTGGGTCTGGCCTCCAGAGAGCTTGTTCAGGGGTCAGTGACATAAACTTATAGCACCTGGCTGACTGTATGAATTACTGATGGTCAAAACCCCCAGAGAGATTAGCACACAATAAGAAATAGCACTGGTGGTAGTGGTGAGTAATATCCAGACTTGCTACAATCTGTTATGGGAAATGTCCAATTTTCAACAACAACAAAAAAAGTGAAAAATGTAAAAGAAAAGGAACATGCAAGCCAAGCCCAGGAGTAAATTCAGGCAATAGAAACTGCCTCAGAGGAGGCCCGTATGGTGGACTCCACAGTCCAAGACTCCACGGAGGCTATTATAAATTTGTTCAAAGAATTATGGGAAACCATGTTTAAATAAAGAAAAATGAAATAACTATTCATCAAATAGAGTAGATGAATACAGAGATTAAAATTATATGTAAGTAAATATAAACTTATTTGTTATTTCTACATTTCACTTTAGAATTATACATACATGTGTAAGATATATTATGTGTATGTATAACATTATACATAATTTTGGAGTTGAAAGTACCATAACCTAAAAATAAAAAAGACTACTTACTAGATGGATTTAGCAATAGATTGGAGTTGGCAGAAGAAAGAACCAGCAAATGGGCAGATCAATAGAGGATTTTACAATGTTGAAGGTAAATGAACAGAGAAAGGTGGGGGACCAACATAATAAGATGGGAGTACTAGAAGGAGAAAAGGGCAGAAAAATATTGAAAGAATGCCTGAATATTTCCCAGACTTGATGAAAAACACTTATCTACACATCAGAGAAGCTCAATGAACACTCTAAGCGAGATGAATGCAGAGAGATTCATGTCCAAATTCATTCTGATAAAACTAGTGAAAGCCAAAGACAGAGGAACTCTTGAAAGCAGCAAGATAAATGACTTGTCAGGTCCAAGAGCAACACTGTAAGATGGACAGCTGATGTCTCTTCAGAAACAACAGTGACCAAAGACTGAGACGGTTGTTCAAGGCACTGAAAGAAATACAAATGTCAACCAGTAGTCATGTAACCAAGCTGTCTTTCAAAAATGAAAGTGAAATAAAGACATTTTCAGATAGACAGAAAACACAGAATTCATTGCCTTATGAACCACTAAACAATGTTCTTTAGGCTGCAAGGAAGGGGTACCAAGCAGTGATTTCAATCTCCATATAAAAACAAAGGTTAATTATGTGGGTAAAGATAAAAGACAGCATAATTACATATTTATTCTTCTTTCTTCTTGTAAGATTTAAAAAGCATTTGCATAGAACAATATCTATAAAGTTGTATTGTTGGGTCTCTAACATATAGAATTGTAATCTATTTGACAATAAAACACAATTGAATGACGCTGCATTGGAGAAAGCAAATGACACCAGATGGTATCTTGAATCTGCAAGAAGAAATGAACAGCGACAGAGATGGTAAATAATAAGTTTAAATAAAATGAACTCTATAAAGGTATTTAAGTGCTCCTTTCTTCTATTTACTTCTTAAAATAAGGCATGTTTTTTATAAAGCAATAATTACAATGTATTGGTGGTCCTATAACAGAGATGCAGTGCGAAAAACAGTAACAGCACAAACAGGAGGAAATGCAGAGAGCTGTGTAAAAGTAAAGTTTATATCTCCATCTGAGATTAAGTTAGTGTAAATACAAAGTAGATTCTGATAAATTAGGATGTATATTGTAAACCTGAGATTAATCACTAAGAACAGAACTCAACCTATAGTAATTCAACATATACAGTTAAGAATTATTAAAGTAGGGCTTCCCTGGTGGCACAAGGGGTTAAGTCTCAGCACTATGAAGCTGTTTACAGCCACTGCAGCACGAGTTTGATTCCTGGCCAGGGAGCTTCCCACATGGCCCAGCAGACCTCTCCTGTCTTGCCCCCTGCTCCCCTCAGCAGTGTATTTCAGTAGATACGCCTGTTCTGCTCCCCACTCTGTCTCTGGTGGATCCTCTCAACCCCTGCACCTCTGGCCTACACCCCAGTTCTTTTATGCATAAGTAAAAATAAATCTTTTAAAAAATAATTGTTAAAGTAATTAAAATATTATACTAGAAGAGGGTCTCTTGGAGGTAGTAAATGATACAAAGAGTAACCAAAGAGGAGGAGTATGTAAGTACCATTATGTGGACATCCATGATGTGATCGCTCAATATTCAGTAAGATAGTGGATATTTGGTGGGATCTTTCCTTGTTCAGATGCACTTTCCCCCCGGAGTGAGTGTTCTATTCATAGTATTCCATGTATTTGAAATCTTTTCAGCAAACTAATAGGAATCCTGGAACAGATTTTGTTACTGCTGATCCTTATATTAAATTTTCTGCTTCATTACCCTTCCCTTAAAAAATTAGGTTAATAATAAAGAACATTCCAGAGATGCACAGAGAGGTACTCATTGAGGTACATACTTTATTCTGTACCATTAACTGCTAACTACATACTCACTTGATAGTCTCTGAATCTAACAATATTGACATAAAGATGGGTCATATAGAAATTTGAACTTGCCCTGTGCATGTCCAGACGCATATAAGTGGCTACTAAGTCTGTAATATATTCAAGTTGAATGCATCAAACAACCATAACATGGTTCACCAAATATCCTAACATATCTTAAAAAGGAGAGTATGTGTGTGTGGTGTATATGGGTCCATAGCAATGATTAGTGATGTTCATAAATAACTAAATGCGATAATATGCTTCTACAACAATATATAGAAATGCATATATCATCTGTGTTTACACACACAGGCAAACACACATATGCACGAGAATACCACATGCTACCGTGAAACACGGTGTGTGTTCTTGGGTTCTTAAAAGTGTTCATGTACTCCTGGCATAGTTCTCTGATAGTTGGGTGAGAATCAGATTGCCTGCAGCCAATTCCCAGCTCTGCTATTTGTTAGCCACGTGATCCAGCCTCTATAAATAGTAATAATAATATCGTCTTCTTCCTGGTATTCTTATAAGTGTCAGCTATCTTCTGAGTGCATGTAAAGTGCTAGGAAGCACCAGGCAAGTAAAAGTGCTCAATAAGTTTTCACTATCATTATGGATCTTTTGGATCTGTCTTCCAGGAGGTAAATTGTTTTTTTCACATCTGGAGTATGACTTAAATTTAGGTTATGCTTCTTATCTAAGAACAGATATTTATAATATGCCTTTCATTGGGGTGGTATCTGCAACTGTCACAGCTCTGTGTGTAATCACCTTAGAGTTTGCATTGGAATATATGGCTGTTAGCATGTCTTGGGTATTTTCTGGGTGGTGGCTGCTTCCCGAGAATCAGCAGGTATATTTATATTGCTTTTCATGGACCTTTCCTGATGACACAGGTGATGTATTTTGAAAAACGTGTATGTGCCTGGTCTCTCCCTGCCCATTTCCTTTTAGAAATGAGGGCAGAAGAGGCTTATCTCTCTTGTTCACTGTTCTGGCCTCAACGCGTAGAAGAGTATGATGTCCACAGTTACACAGTTGAGTGCACCATAGTACCAGGTGATCAAAAATCACTTGCTTACTTCCCACGACCTCCCAAGGTCTAGACTATTCCAGGCTCAGACTATCCTTATTCAACTACTTCTCAGAGTAGGCTGAGGCTTCTGTTAAGTGAAACAGTTCATTGTATGAACATCCCCCTTCTTTCCTCTATGTGTACAGAGAAGCTATTCATCGACTGCCCAATCTGACCTCGGCATTTCTTCATTCAAGCCCCACCCACCCAGACCAGCTCAGACTCCACCCCACTTGGTCCACTCACCTGCATGCCACGGTCTCTCTCCTGACTGCCACTGGCTTTACTGACACATTTCTCCTGTGTGCTGTAGTCATTTTCTATTCATATAACTATTTGCGCGTTCTAACGCCCTCGTTCTGTCTTCTTCAGAGGCGTCCATCTTGAGCTACGACGGCAGCATGTACATGAAGATCGTTATGCCCATGGTCATGCATACGGAAGCAGAGGACGTGTCCTTCCGCTTCATGTCCCAGCGCGCCTACGGGCTGCTGGTGGCCACCACCTCCAGGGACTCTGCTGACACGCTGCGCTTGGAGCTGGATGGGGGCCGCGTCAAGCTCATGGTTAACTTAGGTATCGTATGCAGTACCCTCCGCCACTCCGTTTGGGCTTGTCTTCCCTTTCTTTTCTGATTTTCATTGGTTTGATTGAATTCTTTGTTTGTTTCTGGAAAGTCAGCTGCTCACTTCTTGTTTAATAGACCAGGGATAAAACCCGACAGCCACAACACCTTGTCCTTGTTTCTGCATGAGGTTTTGATGTCAATTTCTGGTTTCTGACAGTGGTGGTTTCTTTACTAGATTATTTGTTTTCTAAGTTTCCTTTCTTGGTATTTTGGAACCGTTTAGCTTTGTGTAAAACATGCTACTTTGGTCCATCTTTTGATCAATCACATTCCCATTAAGTTCGGCTCCTTGGTCACCACTCAAAACAGTCAAAGCTGCGGGCAGGGACAGGGCAGGACAGGGAGGCAAAATGGAGGGGGTGGGGCGGGCTAGAGAGACTCGAGCTTTGGAAACAGGATGGGGAATCATTCTTTTTAGCCCCACAGTGGCTATTCGGATGGGGACTTTGCGTGGCCTGGATGACACTAGCATCTCCTGTACTTTTCCCTAGTGAGAAAAAAAAGTCAGATTGTTTCTATTGTCCCACTGAAGATGTATTCTAAGTTGTTTTCTGACATGTGGAAGGACAATGTGGCTCCTGACGGGCGTCCCGATCTTCCCAGTACCTTTACCTGTCTCTTAACACTTCTTAGGAAGATTGCTATGTCCTACTGTTACCAGTTCTCTGGTCTCCTCATAATATATCCCCATTTTTCCTTATATTTGAAAGTTAGGGCCATTTCAAATTTGTAGCTTTATTGGGAGAGAATCTATTCTTTCACTCTAATTATCAATAACAGATACTTTGGAATTTCCCCTCCTTGTGGCCTCGCATTCTCTCCTGCTGCTACATTCTTGACTGGATTCTAATTGGTGGTCTGTGAGTAATGAAAAATATCTTGGTTTTTAGAATTAAAAGAAAAAAAATCCCTCTTTTTGTGCTGATTCTACTCAATAGAAAGTTAGTGTCCTGTGTTAACAGGATAAGTGATATAGTTGAGTCCAAACTCTCGAAGCCTATGGGTTTGTTTAGGTAAGTAGAAATGTTTGGATGCTGAGCCCCTGGATAAAATCATAGTGGAATAGCTTGTCAGAGGTATGAAGAAGATTTTATGGACAAATATACAAGATGCATAAAGCCCTGGATGACCTGTTGGGGGGAGGTAGGGCTTTGAATCTATACCAGAATTACCAGAATTACTATTGTCAGGTCCCAATTGGTCGCACTTGGAAAATGCCTACATTTGCATCCTAAAAATCTCTAGGACACAGAGGACTGTTTTGAGCAGTGACTGGTTTAGTTACGTCTTTTCTTTTCTTCCAATTTGCAGCTTTTACAAAATATGCTCTTTATCTTGTCCAACTTCATTTGATTTCTGTTGTCAGTGTGTCTCTTGGTTTTTCTTTACTCTGTGTACACGTGTATTTGGTTATTTTGAGTTTTGTTGTTCTCTTTTGCTGGATCTTTGTTTGTGTTCTTGAGTTTTCAATTCTCCCACCATCACCCATGGTAAATCAAAAGATGGTATTCAACCCTTCAAAGGCCCAAAGCCTGCGGCCCGCATAGCAAACAGCCTTGAGAACAGAGTGTACTGAGCAGCCTGCAGGGACCGGCATACCCCTGTCCCTCTTGCCTTCCCCTCCCCACACCACCCTTCCCACCTTAAACCAACAAAAGGGCGTATTTTCTAAAACCAACTACCAGTGGTTGATGTTTAAATCTCTGAAAAACAGCAGAAAACAAATCCTGAAAACAACACAGACAACCCCAAATGTGATCTTCTGTCTAGTTTACAGAAAAAGAGAAAGATGATTTTTAACTCTGCATCTATTTCAGTTTAGAGTCACCGATGTAAGACTGATTCAGCCCATGGGATTCTGAGGAAATGCACCCCATATTTGAAAAGATGATTTTATTTTCCTTTTTTGGATATTATTTTTGTAAAGATTAGAAAGTCAACTGTGGCAGGTCTCACATCCTAGAAGGACAAATGGAAGGTGGAGTGGATAAAAGGGCATGAGGAAAGAGATGGACAGATCTTTTCCCCGTCTCTTTACACACACATAGACACAAACATACAGTTAGTCGTAGACCCAGTGTGTATCCCTGTAAGCCTTATTTTTCTACTTGAAATTCTTGCCAAAATCTGGGAGAAATGCTTTTCAAAAAGGCTCTGCTCTTGCCTTTTAGCTTCTTCCAACACAAGGACAACCTAGCTCCTCCCAAATTGAGACATCTTAGGCAAACAAGAGTTAAGCCTTCCTTCTCCAGAAGCATTAGTGACTTCTTTTTTTTCTGTGGGGGTAGGATTCACCACAGTTATTGGTTTGAAATTTTTTTGTCTTTCAAACTTAACACAGAAAAGTGGAAAAGTGAACTTAAATTTCTTATGCTCATGTGGACACAACACTTCATACTCAGGCTTTGCTGGAAGGTTCTCCTTCCACTCCTCTCCAGGAAATACCCCATTCATAAGTGTTTCTTCTTGTCATAATTCATACTTTCCTTTTCCTGGTCATAGAAGAAAAAACACCTCCACGTAGAGAGTTCACATTCAAATTTATTCCCTGAGAACTATCAATAGTTGCAAATGATCATTTTGTTTCCTTATTCCAGCTCGGTTCTATCTATTTCTAGCCAAGTCACAAATGATACTCCAATTTATTTCAAATTAGTCACACATGTAAGTTCATGATATCAAAGCCCCATATATGTTATTGTGATATAATACAACTTCTAAATGTCAGGGAGATTAGGCTTCTCCCGGAGCCTTGTTTGTGAAGACGGCCCCTGTGAGGGAAGCAGGTGTGAGTCATGTGTTGGAACACACAACACATTTCTAGAAGTTGTGAGGTTAACTATTGATCCACCATATTTTGATCACTTAGAATTAAAAGATATAATTATATTTTATTATTATATTACATTTAATGTTATAAAAATGGTCTTATTTTAATCTCACAGGAATTTTGTGAAATCAATCCAAAAAGTGCTTTTATGCTTACTTTCGCAGAAGTGAAACAAAGAGAGAAATAAATGACTTGTCAAGGTTTATAGAAGTAATTGGTAACAGACAGAGCCGGGACTAGAATCCGAGCTTCTAAATTGCTAGATCAGCATGGCGGGTCTTTTCCCACCACAGCTCGATATTATGGGCCAGTGATGGGGCAGGCTTAATGACTTCTAACTGCTCTCACGATGGTCACCTTTTAAACTGCACAGAGGGAATCTCCTTTTTACTCAGTGCCCAGTGTGAATTGAGCCACATTGCAGAACATCAGTCGATATCATTACAGCTTGATGCATGTGTGGCTTTTAAAATCCTCGAAGTGCTGGGGACCCTTCTTCAGTGGTGCAGGCTCAGAGGGAGTGTCGTGCAGTTTAGTTAATGGCACTCAAGTTCTGTAGGTAATTTCTCTCTGGAATCATGGTTTTACCGTGATTTACATCATTTACAAGATGCACAGTTGAAGCTACACAACTCCTAGAGACATCCATCTCTTTTATGTTCAGCCCAGATCTCATCAATTTGGGAAATAGTAAATTTTTCTCATTTACTAAAATAAAACAAAAGGTACATTTAAAAAAATGAGCAGCGCGCACACACACACACACACACGCACACACACACACACGCCCCTCCCCTCAAAAACTATGCCAACGTTCAGGCAGAGAGAGAACTTCGACTGTTACTGGAAGCAAAGAAAATTCCCTTCCCAAGCCAGTTGTCTTGATTCACTTTTCATTAGAAAATATGTCCTTATATCAAGACCACCCTCTCAGAGTCTGTGAACAAGAGTCTGGGGTAGAGTTTTCTCCTCATACTACATTACGGGTAAACGTACAAAATATTTATTTATTTAAAATAACCATTTTTTATCTTGAAAGCTGTGTCCTCACCTGGGCTTAAAGGCACCCCTCAGTTCCTGGAGCCATTTGGGTGAACCCAGAAGGACACACCCACCCAGCACCTCTCACTGGTCCAGGTCCTTATAAAATAAAATCTCAGCTGCACAGAAACCAAGGAAGAGAACCACTCCTATTATGTATAATTCTTGGGCCTGTTGCTTAGGCCCTCTCCTTCTTGCTCCTCTGTCTGAAGCTTGTCCATAGGCTGTTTCCCTCTTTCTTAAGCACTTAAGAAGAGGCTTCTCCAGCTGTGGGTCATAGTAGGTGCGCCCCCTAGTGGAAGCCCCGCCCTGCTCCCTCCTGCCCTGCCCTTCCCAGTCCTGCCAGGGGCGTGGCCTCCTCTGTCTGGTGATCGTACCACTTGCTCCAGGGCTGTTTGCTCCCACTTTTCTGTTGCGGTTGACGACACATGACAAACCTAACCGCACGAAACCAAACCCAGATTTTTCTCAAGAGATGTTCTTCTGGGGAACAAGTAAACCTCCCGCCTCCCTCCTCAGAATGACTGGGCGTCATAAATTGCTCCTGCCTGGGTGTTACACAGCTTCATTCTGCCCTGTTGTTTGCCACCGCTTCCTTTTCCTCTTATTTGCTTAAAATTGCTTACTTTGGGAAGTTCAAATGGTGGCATTACTCTCTCTCCAAGTCCTCCCAAACTGTTGGGTCACCCTGAGGCAGAAGAAAAACAGTTTTGAACTGTATTATATTCTGTTAACATTCCTCCTTTTCTTTATCATTTTACTTCTGCCTTTTCATATCTGACTTAAAGCAAATTCTTTTTGGAATTTCCACTGACCTTAGGTTCAGCTGACAGCTCGGTACTAGTAAACTGGAAACATTTCTCCAGCCATTTCTGCCCAACTCCTTACACCCAGACTACTGGACACCTGATAATGCTGTGTGTCCTGTCTCTGGACAGGTATTCATAACATACCTGTTACTCTGATCTCTGGCACAGACTACCTTGTCTGGTTACCCGGACCAGAAGATTAGCTTCCCTTTCTTCTCATGCCTCCTCACTTAAAAAAATAAAAGCAAAGAATGTCTCTACCTCAGGATACAGAATCCCAGAGTGAAATAGGGAGTAAGTCAAAGGTACCGGAGACCTCCTCCCCACCTACCTGTCTCGCCTTCTCCTTGAATGTTGCAGGTACCTGATTCAGCCTGAGCATTCCGGCAGGAAGACGGAGATGGGCTTCGTGAGTGGTTGGTCTGGGGACCTTTGAACAACAGCAGAGACCCAACTGATTGTGACAGCATCTGTAACTCCTTTCTCCCCACACCTGACCCCACCTCTCTAAAATCTGGGATGGGTGTTTGTGCGGTTAGCTGTTTGCAAGTGGCCATTTTATGACAGAACATGACCAGGTGGTGTTAACCCTTTCCTTACCTCTGAGGGTGATGGCAAGTCTGCCTACACAAATTTCTATACTGCTTGGGGCCCAACGTTAGGAGAGGGAGGAAGGGGTTTGTTTTTAGAAAAAGAGAAAGGGTTAAATACTGCACTGAGAAACTTCATGGACATATTTTTTTTTAAAAAAAAATACAAAGTGTCAAACTGGTGATATATTTTTGGAATACTAATAACAAAAATTATGTTGGTGCTTTTAAAGATAAATTTAAAGAAAATCAATTATCAGGAGAAGTAAACTCTAATCTGCATTTGGTGGGGGAATTTTTGCCTAATTTTCCAAGTTTAACAAAATGAATATTTTCAAAATCCAGGTTTGAAGACTTTATGAATAGGTTTTTTTGGGGGAAAAAAGCATACTCGGTGTCTATTGTGGATATATATGTATACCAGTATATATCTCTATACATATGTGTATATATATGTGTGTGTGTGTATATATATATGTATCCAACTTTACTAAATAATATACTGTACATATACACCCACCCTTAAACTTGTGCATACTGTATATATATAAAATGGCCACATTTCTTGCGTGTGTCTGTCCCCGGAAGGGTGGACTGATTGTTTTTGGATGTCTGCAGCTGTTACCTTGAAGGATGCAATTTCATCTTTCATTTATTTTTCCCCATCTAGACTGTATCAGGATAAACTGTAACTCCAGTAAGTTTTCCCTCAAGTTTCATTTTGTTCTTAAAAAAAGAAAAGAAAAACTGACTTTATTTTGTTTACTGTTTTATGAGCTGTTTTTTATTTGAATTATTTTATGTTTTGACTATGGAGATGGGGAGGGTTGGGGTTGGTCAGATGCAGGGCTGGGGTGATAGTCCAGGGCTGAGTGTGGCCCAGCTGTGGTTTCTGAATCAGGGAGGTCGTCTCTCCTCTCCTGGCATTTACTCTCTATTCAGAGAAGGGGGAAAGGGCACTTGGAGAATGAAATGGCTCGAAAATGATTTGAAATGGTAATTTGTTGTGTGGGGTAGATAAATGGGCAAAATGTGTTAGAGCAACTGGAATGCACTTCTCCTCTATGAAAAATTTCAGAAAATAAAAGCAAAGTTCATAACCCAGAAGGTGGTTGCCAACTCTGACAGTTCTTCCCTGGCCTTATCCCTGTAGGTTTCTGGGTTTTGATTTTTGTTTTTAGTTATGTGGGCAAAGCATGCTCTTGGTAAGAATGCAACATTTTAACCAAAGACATGAGACACATTCTGGCACTTCTCAAGAAATTTGACCTCCTATTCAACTTATCCCATCAAATACTCCAGTTCTTGAACAAGGTTCTCGATAAAGGGTAAACTGAGTACGACTCATAGGTTTCTTCCTCTAGCTCAGCAATGGTCATTATCTGGTATCAATGAGGTAGGCAAATAGGAAGGGAAAGGATGGACATGATGGAAAAGTCAAAGACCTAGATGATAAAAGGAAGAAATAGACTTTGAGTCCTACAGCAAGCATATTCTGTTAACTGAGATAATTAATTACCTAGGGTACTTAGGGTGGTTGCTATCATGAAAATTTCAATGGCTCAACAAAGGAAAGGCTTATTTCTGCTTCTGGCAAAGTCCACTGTCAACTTGGAAGTTCTCCTGGTCTGCTCTCTTCAGAGAAGCCAGTCATCTAGATTCTTCCATGTGCTTGCCCACCACCTTGGACTTCTTGACTTCTAGCTGTGACCGTACGTAGGAGAGGAACTCATAGGTTAGACTGCATGTCTTATTACCTTGTTTGGAAGTGACATACATCGCTTGTGCCCACATCTGTTTGTCAGATATGATTGCCCTAAATGCAAAGGAGTTGGAAAACAGAAACATATATCAGTTTTTCTGTGAACCTAGGGAGTAACTGGATGTGCTGAGCTTCTAACCCACAGTCCTCATATTTTGTTTTTATTACTTGCTACAGAGTGACTGTAGGAACAAACTCAGAAAAGGAAATAAAGCAATTTTTATATTTATTTACCTGTTTGTTCCATCATATTCAATATTTTGCAGGTGCCAGTTGGTTTACCTTCTTTTGGGGGAGATATAAAATCAGATGAAAAAGGAAAAAAGCCCGAATATACCTTTCTTGGGCAAAGGTCCATTTAAATGAACAACAACAAAAAAGAAGAAATGTAAAAGATACTATATAACTACTTCTTAAAGTAGAGTGCTATATGCCTGCCTTGGTGTCTCTTTCAGTTAATTTAAGCAATGTCCTATTTTGCTGTGTTTAAATATTTCTAATTAGCTAGACATTTCTCAGGAAATGTAGATCATTAAAAGCCTAATTGAAGCATCCTTTTTCTACAAAGACTATAGTTTTCTCTTTATTTAAGCAGCTTTATTGAGGTATGATTTCCACACCACAAAATTCACCCATTGCAAGTCTACAAGTCAGTGGTTTCTATTAAATTTATAGAGATGACCAAACATTGTCACATTTACATTTTAGAACTCTCAGTCTCCCCTCAGAGGTCCTTCATGTCCATTTGCAGTTAATCCCTCCTGCTCCCCAGAACCTAGACAACTATTGATCTTGTCTCTTTACATTTGCTTTTCTCTGAAAATGTCCTATAAATGGAATTACATAATATGTAGCCATTTGTGTCTGGCTTCTTTAATAGAAATTTCATAGCATATCTATGGAAAGCTTTTTCCTTTCCCGTTGCATTAGTTTGTAGAAGATAATAATATGGACACTGAGCATGAAGGTGGAAAGCCTCATCAAAATCAAATCTAGTAAAATCAGATACCTTGCCTTTTATGAGTTAGTTTATCTAGCATCTTCTGACTTTAGGATCTTATTTAGAGAACAGGGAACTAAAATTGTATGAGAGGGATATAAGGACTTGCTTTTGCTATTCTTTTCATACTTTACTCTGGTATTAATTCCATATTCATATTCATTTCATATATTTCATGTGATCAGCCTTGAGTAGTCATTAGAAGACACACTCCAGAATTCTGTCTCCTGGGAAGACAGTGTTTATTCCTCGGGGCACAGATGCCAGCAGGTTTTCTAAAACTATAAAAAATCTTCTTTTCAGAGACATCAAAAGCTGCATTGAGAGAAAATCTGTTAGCAAAGATGTGCTCCTGACTTGATCACAGTATAGAAAAGGTATACCTGGTTTATGCAATATTTAGATAAAGAGCCAAGACTGGATTTTGGAAATCAATTTTGAATTCTCATGATGAACCTTTAACATGCTAAGAAAGTTAATTTTAGTGACAGTATTTGGACAAAGAGTATACAGTGTACTCTGGTTAAACCATGGTTGAATAGAAAGTTCTTTAATCTAAGACTTTAGTGCTGGGTATGCAGCACTGGGTATGCAGGCATGTACCCAGGTTCATGCAGAGGTGCCACATAAATGCGATACATTTTCTGGAACTCAGTTTTAATTGTTGATTTGGAGTAAAAGCTTGAATTGAAACAGAAGTGATATATTTTGCAGAAGAATGCAAATAAGCATAATGTTTAAGATAAGACAGGGATTCAAAAACATTTCATTTTGATTGTCTCCTCTGTTCTATCCATGCCATTACTGACACTTCAGTGGAAAAGTCTGAGAAGACTGAAGCAGAATTAGGAGGGAAACCAGGCATATATAGGTCATTAGAACTTCTGAAGTCCTCTCCATATGGACTCTATGGTTGAGTTCATAGTTCAACCTCTTAAAAAATCTTGTTATTTCTGCAATAGGTGTGCAGAACCTTCCTTTTACTCAATTTTTCTTTATGAGAGTACAAGGAACAAGATTGATTTGCAGCCTGAGTTTGAACAGGAGAGGGCTTTTCCTCTTGCCCCTCAGCCTTGTGTCTGACAGTCATTTTAATAGAAGTCAGCGAGTTCAATTGCTCAAATTTCAAAATATGGCTTCTTTTTTCCCTTGAAGGGGCATTACAAAGTAAGCTTTAATCAAGTTTGAATATAAGTTCATGAACTTCTCTATTAATTTTTTTTTGGGGGGGAGGGGATGCCTGTTTGAAGTCAGTCAGGTAAAATCCTGGAGGACATCCTTGCTTGTTTTTCCTGCTCATCTGCTGTAAAATA
The DNA here is from genome assembly GCA_004024925.1 of Scalopus aquaticus. NCBI lineage: Eukaryota > Metazoa > Chordata > Mammalia > Eulipotyphla > Talpidae > Scalopus > Scalopus aquaticus. Next base: position 7,417 of record PVIJ01018242.1, on the reverse strand, counting down.
TTGTTTATTCTGGGATATGGCCATTTGCCAGGGTGTGCGTGATATTCCTTGTAATGGAGAGAAGAACATAAAAAAGAAAGATAATCTCTCAGCATAAGGAGAAAGCACCTGGCTTGCCAGAGGGCAGTGACCTTGAGACCCAGCCTCCTTCCTCTGGTTTTGTTGGCTGGTTCTTCTAGCAGGGATGGCAGATCTTCTCTGTGTGAGGGATTCCAAGAAGCAGAAACAATTGTCTAACTAGCCTCTCTGCCCTTTTCCCTTTCTTACCTTCTCTTCTTGATATTTTGTCTTTTCCCATAATGTCTGTGATGGGCATTTTCATCACTCATTCCCTTGCTTTCCAAATCCTCCAAGAGCACCACACGATAAATTCTTTTAAGATTTATTTTATTTTTTTTTTTATTTATACATACAAGCTGGGGCACAGGCCAGAGGTGTGGGGCGGCGAGAGGGCCCACCAGAGACAGAGTGGGAAGCAGAACAGGCAGATCAGAAATACACTGCTGAGGGGAGCAGCGAGCAAGGCAGGAGAGGTCTGCCGCACCATGTGGGACTCTCCCTGGCTGGGTGTCGAACTCGTGTCGCCGCTGCCGACAGCTCCACAGTGCAGCGCTTAACTGCTGCGCCACCGGGGAGGCCCAATAAATTCTTTTATCACCAAATATTTATTAGAGAGTGTGGAAATCAAGGTCTTTGGTTGAAATGTGGATCATGCTGAATTTGATTCACTTTCAGCTGACAGGAATAATAAAAACATGAAATAAGGATATTTCTAGCCTGGAACTTACTTTTAAACTGTAAAGAGCAACAGAGTTGGCATTCATCATGGTGAATGGCTGGAGAAAACAAATGTGTTTTCTGGGGGAAATCACTAGGGTTCCACAATGCTGGAGGACCCTAAGAGGCATGGAGTTGTGAAAACAGGTATGAACTTCTTGTTGGTCTCACAGGTGTTCGCTCAAATGAAAGTCTGTGTTCTGTTGTCTCTCACCTGTCTGACTGTGACGCTTCTCTGTGACTTCCCAGCCCCACCTCATTCTGTCCCTTCAAGTATGTGTAGTATGAATAAATGTTGGAAACTGGTGTTAATGAGCCACCAGTATAGCATGAATGACTGTAGTGAATGCACATGAATGCATGTCCATTTCTCGTTTCCTGCCTCAAAAAGGCTAATTCCCCTGTGAAAGATTTCCTCAAACTTTCTAAAAACAGTTGTCATGTATGACATGGAAATTGCAAGTTTGTGTATCTGCTTGATTATTTCAATTCTGCATAAACCCCTTTAATTACTTTGAACTTGAGGCCTTACTAATTTATCTGTATCAAGGGTCCTTTTCTCTTCTTAGACAGAGAGGAGGAAAAAATACCAGGCCATGTCAAATACTGACCTTGGCATCCTACTGCACCCTTGCATCTTTTCTGTCAAAGAACAGCTTTGGTGAGCATGCCACTGTTACCTCAGAATCTTGACAGAGGTGCCAGGAATGTCAGAGTTATGGGAAAGGGACCTCACAAAGATCTGCCATCTCCAGATTGCACCCTGAACGCTACCAGTGTTTACTCAAATTCCTTCCACTGCGCCTGTTTTTCTTGCTGTTGCGTCTTGCCCTCTGCTTTTTTTTCTCTTTGGTTTCTAAGCAGACTCAAATTTCCAGTGTCATCCCAAAGTTCATGCTGTAAGGCCAGCTCTTGCTTAATTTAGGCAGATCTTGGTGAACGGCAGTCTGTTCGTCAAACTTTGGTTTCCTTCTTCTTTTTCTTTGTCTTCGCTCTCTGTGTCACCAGAATGGTGACTTCCTTTAGACCTGGTTTACCTGGAAATCCCAGCTTGAATTGTTAAACTCATCTCTTTAACCTAAGAAGCACTTAGCTCAGGTTATCAGGGGGCTGATTTCCTCACTGATAAAAGTCTCTCAGCGGTGGGGGGGTTGGGGGGGAGGGGAGGATAAGGGCACAAAATGGAAGAGAGGAGAATACAGGGGACCATGGAGATGGATCATGGGTAAATTGGTGGTGGGCTGCCCAAGGGGAATACAAAATGTAAAAGACATAAATAACAATTAAAAAAAAAAGTCCTTGGGGAAGGAAATTACAGAACCCTCTTTGGTATCCATTCCAAGATTTGGATAAACATGACTGGTGGCCGTTTCCCTCACCAGACCGCTTTCAATTAATAGAGTTTCAGTGGAGATAAAAAAATTGCTTAATCTTATAAGTTATCATGTATTATCAATCAAACTTCAGCATCAAACCTGAAATGTTTTATTTCTATACACTATACTTTAGTTTTTCTCAAAATATGATTTTTAGCCAGGTTTCTGAAACATTGTTTTATTTAGTTCTTATATAAAACTTTAAGTGTATTAGAAGTATCAGTAGTAACCAGGTTTGAATAAAATAAATTTTGATATTAAATCTCCTTAATAAATATTAATTCAAAATGGTTCTAATTTTGAATAGTTAAAACATTTTACATTGAACAAAAGGCAACATTGTAACAATTCTCCTTCTTCCCTCTTATCATGATCCCTGAATTATCTTCCTCTGAGGTAACCAAAGTTACCTGTTTTTTTTGTATGTTCTTTCAGAGATAATCTGTGAGTGTACAATTTATAGTTATAACCATAATTTTTCTACCTTTTCTTATTCCTTTTTCTTCTTAATACATTAACACATTCTTCTGAATCTTCCTGTTGTTCCTGACAATGTCTTAAGGACTATTTCATATGATAATATAAATGTCTATTTTATTCTGTTTTAATGGTCATGTAATAATGCATTTTATGGAGCTATGATTTTTGATTAAATCACTGCTATACTGATGTACATTTTTTACTACTACAAAAAGTAAGAAAACATATGTATTTTTTATTTATTAGCCTTTGCATGCATGGACAAAAATATCTATTGGGTAAATCCTTAAGAGTGAAATTGCTAGGTCAAAAGATAAGTGCATTATTAATATTGACAGATACTGGCAAATAACGCTCCAAACACATTGTGCAGATTTGCACTACTACCAACATCATGTGTTTCTTTTTCCTCTCCCTTCTAAACACATCACATCATCAAACTTTTTTTTTTTCATTTTCTCAAAATAGGTCTTCAAAATGTTGTTGCATATATTCCAACAAGAGCCCATTGCCACCCTTTGAACTTTTCTTCCCATCTTTTCACTTCTTCAAGTCTCTGTACGGCCCTATTATCATTCAAAACTTTGGTGACCACTTATTCCAGAAAGCTTTGAATAGAAATCTGCTGCAGCAAAATTATATGTGTTAATCTTTTTTTAGTAAATAGGGGTGCTGTAGGAGTGACAATATGTTAAAATAATTTTGTATGATTTCACTCCTCTGTTCCTATGTTGGAATCTGAGCAGAGAGAGGCATGTCAGTGAAATTACAAGGAACAAGGCAGACACCAGAGCCAAATAGCCTGGATTCACCCCTTGTCTCTACCTAATGAGCAATGTGTCTTTGGATAATTTATTTCCACTCTCAGTTTTCTCACTTATAAAGCGGGCATAGTTATAGTGTGTAACAAAACATTAATTCAAAAGGATACCTGCCCCCCTATGTTTATTGCAGCACTTTCATAGGTAAGATTTGAAAACAATCCAAATGCCCAATAATAGATGACTGGATCAAGAAGATGTGTTATATATACACAATGGAATACTATTCAGCAATCAAAAACTATAAGCTAATGCCATTTGCAGCAACATGGTTGGAGCTAGAAGAGATTATGCTCAGTGAAATAAGTCCGAAAGAAAAAGAAAAATATTGGATGGTTTCACTTATAGGAGGAATATAAGGGAACCAAGTAAGGGATCAGGAAAAAAAAATAATAACAGTAAAAATCAAGACAAAAATAAACAGGCAACTATAAATTGGAGACATTCTGCAGGAGACGGAGAGAGTGAATGCAAGGGCGGGAAAAGCACAAGAGATTATGGTGATGGTGCACGTGTGAATTGGTGATAGAAATTCTGTGGGGACTACACATGAGAAAAGAAAGCAAACACTGTACAAAAATGAACAATGATGCAAAATATAAATAAATAAATCGGTGGTGGTGGTGCTGGTGTGGCTGCTGCCAATAGTGATGATACTGTTGAACACTATCATAGTAGTAGTGCAGCTGAAAAGATATTCTTTTGAGAACTGTATTAGTTTAAGAATGGATTGTTATATATTCCTAAAAACATACTTATAGTTTAATAAATGCCCATGAAGTGAACATCCCTATTTTCTACAGTCAATTACTCAGGGCAGTAATGAGCTCTTTCCAAGGGCATCAGAATTGCATTGGATTCTACATCAGTAACATTTCTTTGCAGACTGTTGATGAGTGCATTTTTGGGTCATGCTGGGATTTTTTTCCCTTTATGACAAACAAATACTTGCTGTTAACCCAGAACTAATGAAAATATTTTAACTTCATGAGTTCTTCTGTTTGTTTTGGGGAACCCTGCTATCATTTTACTAAAAGCTCAATGGTGTTCTACGATGAAATGATCTTTAAAATGCACAAATATGATTGGATGGTAACATATTTGTGACATTAATATCTTCTAATATCAATTTCATATAGTCTAAATGAGAACTAAAATAAAAGAGTCAGAGAAATAATAGTTTTTGCTATACAGGGAGAGATTTCTGGTTAAGAACATTACTGTCTGTTTGACTTCTCTGGCACATTCCTGTTACAGCTTTAGAAATCACCAAGCTCATGCAGACCATATGAGAAAGGAGGACCATTTCACTAAGAGTAGATAAGAGCAGTCCTCTTACAGCCTCTTGTGTTTTTATTTCAGCAAGTTTGTTGAAGCCTAATAGACTGAGTCAATATGCTAAGAGATTCACACCTGGGCCTTTGGGTAATTGAAATGACACATATGTCATCACAGGCTGGTGGCTCAGTTCTTACCAGAGCCATCCAAGATGTCCAGAGGAGTAGAACATTAATCATCATTCAGTAGTTTGAACCACAGTGCCATCCATCCCCAACTTTGGGGAATATCTTTTAAGAACAGGTTAAAAGAGACACTCTGAGGAAAAACTTCTCTTTCAGTCATTTTAACTTAGGCCATATTTTCTGTGATTGAAAATGGTCCCTGGACTCTAAGACACAATGATCTCACCTTTTGGTTTGCTTCTATTACTTAGGGTGAGCTCCTGGTATGGAAAAGTTCGTTCAGGAAGGTATTTTAACATTTAAATTCATCTAGATTTTAGAAAGGATGAAGTAGTTGGGATCAAGGATCCAATTAAAGAGTATATGACAAGTGAGGTTGAAACATTAAATTATAAATAAGTACCTTCCAAAGAAAAGGGTGTTTTGGTTCATCAAATGATAAAAGCAGAGGAAATAGCAGAGGAAAAAGCAGACTTAACTTACAAGATATATGTAAAATTGAAATGGCACCAAATTCTAGGAAATATTGCTAAATAAAATAGGATTTTTTTTTCTTCTGAACATCTTATAAAAAACATTGCCAACTTAGGAATAATTTGTTATGAGCTATCAGGCAAGAGAGGCAATATGTAGATACCTATAACTATTTACCAATCACAGTTCAAGCCATTCTCCTTAATTATGCTAAATTAGGGTATATAGTTATTTGGATATATGTACACAGGTATAGTTGTATCTTATAGCAACACCCTAAAATGTTTATTCTGATGTCTGCCACTGTCTGATTTTCATGACTTGATGTTACCTGGGATATGGTATGCATTCAATAAGTAATTAAGTCAGTGAGGTAATGAAATTACCCATTCTTCTATCTTTATTCATTTTACAAATACTCTTAGGAATCAACAACTTTGGTTTTATCATATAAAAGGAAGAAAACTAACTGGAGTGAGTTTTTTAGTGTGTGTGTGTGTATGTGTGTGTGTGTGTGTGTGTGTGTGTGTGTGTGTGTGTATATTCAGATTATTAGGTATTCCTTGTTCTTCATTCACTTATTCCAGCAACAATGACTGAGAGTTAACTGGGGTCAGGTGTTGATATCAGTTTTAGGGATAAATTCTATGGCTTGCCAAGAAAAAATGCAGATGGAATCCTCATATATGCATATATATTACTTTGTAATATAAGGAATTTCAGACAAAATGAAGATTTTCATGACGTGTGATTTGGCTAGGCTTTGGTCAAAATCAGGAAAATTTCGCGAATATGAATGTGCATCAGTAAATATTAACATTTGTCACTCTTCCTTGTTCTTCATTCACTTATTCCAGCAACAATGACTGAGAGTTAACTGGGGTCAGGTATTGATGTCAGTTTTAGGGATAGATTCTATGGACTGCCAAGAAAAAATGCAGATGGACTCCTCATAGATTGCGTATTTTCTCTTCTTCCCCTCCCCCCACTTTGTTTTTCTTAGTAAAATTGAAACTCAGATGTTCTCTGTCTGCAACCCTGAGTTTCTCATAGCTTTTGTTGATTTTAATGTTCCGTTCAGTGTAGAGGTTTCTTTTGTGCACAGTGCGTCTGTATTCTTCATGTTGAGGCCCTGAACACCGTCTGCTTAGTCGGGTCTTTTCCTGACTTCTCTCTGTCCACCTGTTGCTCTGGGCTTATCCTCCAGCATCCCGCTGCCTGTTCGCACCTCACAAGCTTATCGTCCCTCCTCTCGATAGCTGAAGTTTGAAGACCTGGGATTTTTCAGTATAAGCAATGTTCCTGTTTTTCCTGCTATTATTTTAAGTTATCTTTTTGTCCTCTAATCTACTTTACCTAATTACAGGAAGATTTTCAAGGTGACATTCAATAAACAGCAGTGTTAGACATGGTTTACATTTTGACAATTAGAAAAGATCACTTTATGAATGATGTGCAGAATATACAGTGAATATTGAGCAGCGACATTATCATCCCAAGCTGCCAGGGCCTTGGGTTTGTGCATCACACTTTTGTTATGAAAATATGTAAATATATAATGTGTATATATATACTGTGTGTGTGTATATATATATATAATATGTATAAATATACATATTCTTAAAATATATGAAGTATTTATTTAGAAATTTCAGCAGGTTTCACCCATATGTTAGGAGAATATTTTATAGGGAAGATTTTTAACTTGAATTCTAGATATTACAGAACAATTAGCCACAAAGTGCAAGTCTTCCCCCTGTTTCAGAGCATCTCAGCAAAGACAGGCTTTTCAATTTTAGCATCAATTTTGGGAAGAAAAGTGTAGATCAAGGCATATTCTAAATAAATGGAGTAATTTTATGACTATTCTATTGACTAAAATCACAAATCTTTCTAACCTGGAGTTTATTAGAAATTTGGGAATTAAACCTCAAAGGGATTATACATTTTCCTTCCAAAGTTGAAGTGGTTTCAGTAAATCTGATTGTGTAGTCTGTATACAGAAAGTTGTGCTATCACCCCAAAG
>PVIJ01018241.1:0-26913 GCA_004024925.1 Scalopus aquaticus | reverse complement strand
AGCAAAGGTATGGAAGCAACCCAGATGTCCAAAAATAGATGATTGGATCCAGAAGATGTGGTACATATACACAATGGAATACTATTCAGCATGGAAAGAAGATAAACACATGCAATTTGCAGTGACATGGATGGAATTAGAGGGGATCATACTCAGTGAAATAAGCCAGAAAGAAAAAGAAAAATATCGAATGGTTTCACTTATAACAGGACTATAGGGAGGCTGGGTGGGAGAGAGACACTCAGCGGTGGGGGTGGGGGGGAGGGGAGGATAAGGGCACAAAATGGAAGAGAGGAGAATACAGGGGACCATGGAGAGGGATCACAGGCGAATTGGTGGTGGGCTGCCCAAGGGGAATACAAAATGTAAAAGACATAAATAACAATAAAAAAAAAAACAACCAATAAAATCTTGTGAAAGGAAAAAAAAACTTAAAACAGTGCTTAGCACATAGTTAATACTCAATAAATGTTATAGTTTTGTTTCCACCACTGCTCTTCTTAAATAAAAAATGTCTTAATGATGAGAAAAAAAAAGAATTTTAATGTTCCAAAAGAATACTATCACGCCTAATGTAAGAGTAGGGAGTACAATTATTTTGATCTTATAGTCCTGTAAGTAAGGTAAACAAATGGAAACATAACCTTTTGATTTTATTAAGAAAGGTGAAATTAATTTCTAAAATGTTCATATTTCTGCCAACTTATTTTTTCGAACTGAAAGGGAAGCACAATGTAACAATATTAAGAAACATGACTAGAATCTAAAGGGATGAATGTTTTTGACTATTTTACATCACTGGGAGGAGTCTAAGTTTTCTCTTTTTATTACAAAACTGTAGTGGTAAGTATAGTGCTCTCATGGGTTCTGTGAGTTGTACCAGTGAATTACTGAATTTGAAGAGGTCAGGAGAGAACTTGGATTTACAGCCACTTGGGCAGGAATGTAGATGTCCTGGGAACCTGCTGAACTTTCTAACTAGCTTCTGAAGTGAGGGCTGTAGGCCACCCGAGAAGGAAGTATGAATTCCTCCTTATGAACGAGAGGTTCTCTTTAGCTGAAATGATTCTAGAAGGCTATTCACAGCTACCTACCAGTAGCAGAATGCCTACTAGTAGTGTTCCCAGGTTGGGTCAATGAATTCCTGAAGAATGCATTATAGAACCCACCATATCCATTCCTTATGCTGCTGAGATCAACTTATTTATAAGAGTTTTGGAAGTAGCTCCATCAGTATTCTGATGGGTAAACCTTAAAAGAAAGAGGAAGATTACGGGATGAACTACAATCCCCACTACTGCAGCTGGTTGTGCAGTTGAGTCTCGCTGTCTCCCTCCTTTATTATCCACTTTGTTTTGCCTTCGCCTTCAGCCAGAATTATGGTTTTGGTGGCTTAGTTGGTGGCACAGCCCAGACCCTTTTGATGAACTTTGAATGCCTGAATTACAGAGTTCATGCACATGTCTGTGTCCCATAGACATGTGGCAAAGAGTGTCACAACATGCCCACACAGATGACCTGCTGTCAAATATATTATTCTGTGCACATATCGTATAGCAGCAGCGATATTTCCCCTTGACAGTTATCCATGCAAGATGGTTATTTCTTGCTCAATGATCCTTTAACATAAATTCCCTAAAACATGCAGGCAGCCATTTCTTATAGTTCAGTGGGACTCTTGCTGTAAAAACTAGTGTAAACAATATCCTATTGGGAAACAGAAACTCTGACCCCACAAAGCCTAGGATTTTAGGTGCTTTAGGTACTGGGAACACACTGCTTTCCCTAATGGGTCACTAGAAATGATGGGAAGCAGGAACCCCTGGCTCCCTGACCTTTTGGAGACCTGGCACTGCATAAAATTGATGGATTAAAAGTATACTCTATGTCCTGAGAGTGGGGTCCACAGCAAACGTGCTTCAGCTGTTGAACAGGCTATCCTATTGCTTGCTGAGGCCAGAAGCTTCGGGGTACTATGGTATGTGATATGACCAGTGGTTTTAATATTTTATCATTGTGGAGCTTGTAACTTAGGAGTCAATTGAGCTGGTTAGTTGCAACAACATTTATAAAAATTGAATAAAATGTTAAGATGAACAATTTCTTTTGGTGAATGAATTTTCTAACTTCATTTGCAGAATAGCTTGGCTTCAGAACACAAATTATAAGGAACAAGCAAAAATTTGTTTTTCTCAAAAATGAAATAAAATAAGACAAAAGACAGGACTCTTTGTAGCTTTGTTTTAAGGGTGTTTTTCTTTTAATGATTCAGAGAAGCCCCTTGGATATCTAGGCCTAAAAGTGCTACATAACCAGCCCTAATGGACCGTGAATGGAAGTTTTCTCTTTGCATAGGGAATTCTGATCAATCAAGAAGACTGCAGGTTCATTTCAAGCATGGTTTCCTTCAAGGAACTCTCTAACTAACCTCTGTCTTTCCCCACCAGTGCCTTTCCCTGATGTAAAAGTGAGTAAAATGAGTTAAGGGTAAAAAATGAGTGAAAGTGTGGAGGTGAGAAGAGACAGACCTTAAGATATGATTATCCGAGTACGACTGATGAGAAATGTGATTGGGGTGGTTGGATGTGTAGCCAGATTATGAAATGCTTTGAATGAGGGCAAAGTTCTTGGAAGCATGGACTGTTTGTTCCTATTATATATGGCTATAGCTTCACGTTTTTTGTGTTGGGTTAAGAATTGTAAATTTTCACAAGGGGTTAGGATGAGCAAAGTTTAGTACATTACTAAGATTAACTTGGCAATATATGTAGGGATAGACAGCTAGAAAACAACACATACGCACACACATTTATGCACACATATTCTTAAACAAATCCAATGTGAGATTATGAGGAATGGTCTAAGTAGTAGGAATGTAGAATAAGGCACAAATCTCAAATGTTGATTCACTTCACTATTTTATTTTATTTTCCAGTTGCTCCACTGGTTTTTCAGAATCACTTCTATTTTCCCACCTGACTTTCACTTTGAGATATTATTATTACTATTAACTGTTATTATTATTATTTTTACATTGAAATATCAGTCCTTTCTGAGATACTTTTGAATCTGTGATGGAAGCCACCTGTTGCATCAGGAACTTTATGGCGAGAACGCAATGAAGGACACGAGAGCCCTGGATCAGGTTTTGCAAGGCAGGACTCTGCTCTTTGAGTAGAAGTTCTTGTGCCATTTATCGAAAGCACACAGGCTAGTAAAGCCAGTCGTGCCACTATGGTATGAGGAATAAAGTCCAAAGGGCAGGATTGGAATGGGGGGCAAAATTTTATGAGGAACAGAGAAGGGGACATGGTGACCGTATGTCAAGAGACATTTGCATCAGCAAAGCAGGACGTTGTCACAGGCAGAGTTGTCCTGTGCCAACCAGGGAGATTGTCACGTAATCAGGTCAGCAGTGGTCTAGGCCCCGGGCTTGCCGCTTGGTGTGGGCTGGACTGGGAGGTAGCAAAGCAGGAATGCTCTGCTGTGGTTTGCAGATACAAATAGGTCACAGCTGTCCAGGAGTGAGGAGCTCATAGGCACCCACAGCCACTCTCTATTCTGAGGTACATTCTGGAAGTCTTTGTGTCATTGGGTTTTCATTGCTGCTGAATTGTGTCCATCTCCTTCCACCCCCTGCCTTGCTGATCATAGTGAGAACCTTTCTTAGTTTGGTTTTTCACAGATGTGTCAGGAAAGAACAATGAGAAAAGGAAAGAGTTTGACTATAATAAATGTGTTTTCGATAGTGTTTAGATCACATTTTCTTATAGGAATTGGGCATTTTTCTGATGTCTAATTGGTTGGCTTGTGAAGTTATGGTCCCCAGACAATCCAGTTTTGCTGACTGAAATGCCTGTTCTACTTCAGTGGGGACACTTTTAAGTAGAGAAGAAGTGAGGGAGAAGCCCCAGGCAGCAGGTCCACTGAAGACTGCTTCATTTGCCACAGTCCCCTTAGATTATTCCGTCTCTTACTGCCCTCTTTATTGGTGAGAATTCCATTTGTAAACCCTTACAGAGAAGCGCCTCTGGAAGAGCTGCCTCATTAGGTGTCCCCAGCCCCGAGTTTATGACTAGAGCTGTGGCCATAATAGCACAGGTCTGTGGTCAGCTGCAGCCCTAGTTCAGCCACGGCCTGCAGTGGAGCGTTTGCACAGCCTTGGCATTGCTGTGCGGACCTGGGCACCCAAGAGCTGGGCTGTCGTCTTTGAATTCTTCAGTGAAGGGGCAACTAGTAGCTCCTTTAAGGAAAGCCTGGGGATAGGCAAGAATAAAATTCATTTCCTCCAACCTGTCCTTTGACTGGGCCGTCTCCAGTCTTGCCAGTTCTATTTATTGAGGAGACTATTCTTTCCTCATTGCATATTCTTGGCTCCTTTGCTGTAAATTGATTGACCATGTATGCATTTATTTCTGCCCTCTCTGTTCCATTAGGTCCTTTTCTGCTGTATGATTTTATGGCTGTGATTGTGTAGAGTTTTCAATCATTTATTTTAAGTTTATTCTTAACAGTCTCACAGTGTGAAATCTTCATCTGTAGAAGAGAAGACTTATAAAATTATGCAGATAAATAATATGTGGTACAAGAAAAACAAATCTGAGTGATGAGCAGTTGGCATATACATTCACCCTTAACCTTAGGAGTACCTGGGAAACATAGGGGCCTTGGAAAAAAGTATTAGTGTGTTCAAAAAAGATATTGCTGCCCTGCCTTATTTTAAATAATTAAATCAGAATGTATAGACTTGGGGACTAGTCTATATATTTTAGCCTAGACAATTTTTAGTGTTAGGTTTTTTTTTAATTTGCAAGGAAGGTTGAAAAGTGTTAAAAGATAATAGGCTGAAGGTATACGGAGAGGCAAAAGTTAAAGGGACTCAATCTGAGGAGTTTTGAAAAAGTCCAAAATATAAAATATAAATGACAATTTTGAAGCAAATATATAACACATTTAATAACAACTCAGTTGAATTATGGAAGTGTATTATTTATAAAGATTTTTAAAAATACTAATATTGCTATGAAATATTGCAATGAAAACCCCTTTGCTAGTTCAAGTTTTGTGTGTGTGTGTGTATGTGTGTGTGTGTGTATGTGTGTGTGTGTGTGTATGTGTGTGTGTATATATATATATATATATATTTGCAGACATTGCATGTAATCTACATAAGAATTTTAGCTTCCCTTATGACTATTTTTTGAGAATTATATGAAACTTCCTATAAGAAATCAGGCATTTTTCATATGAGCTCTAAAATTGTTTTATTTCTAGAGATAAAAAAGTGTATGAAAAGGAAAATTCAGAAGGGGATGATTATTTTACTAAAGCACAGATAAGAGGCCCTCATTATCTAAGGGCAAGTCATATTTGATAAGAAGTATATTGTTTTCCTAGGGTTACTTTAAAAGGCTACCACAGACTTGGTGGCTTAAAACAACAAAAACATGTTCTCTTACTGTTCTGAAGGGCAGTGTTGACAGGACCATCCCCTTCCACGGGCTCTCCGTGAGAGTCCTTGGTGGCCTTCTCCATCTGCTTGTGTCTTCTGGCACTCCTTGGCTTGTGGCAGCATGATTTCTGTCTCTGTCTTCACATGACCTTTCCAGAATATCTCTGGGTGTTTTTTCCATCTGTTATAAGGATTCTCTAATTGGTTTTAGGGCTCATCCAAATTCATCTCTAGCCTTATTTTAATTATATTTGCAAAGACTCTATTTCCAAATAAAGTCATATTCTGAGGTTCTGAATAGACCAGAATCTTTCTGGGTACTATTCAACTTGCTGTATCAGGTAAACAACATATGATGAATCTATTAAATATGGAAATTGAATTTTTATAGTGAACAGTATTTGTGTGTGAAAGGGACAGGGGAGAAGTGTAATGAGAAGTTACCTTCAAAATAAAACAAAAGAAACCATATATAATATCAGGTATAGCTACATTTGTGTGACTACTTAGTATTTATGTAAATATTTTTATGATAGATATAGTTTCTTTCCCTCATACGTCCTAGTTCTCCAAAAAGAATCACAAGGAAACTTATGTTGCAAAATTACCAGAAGTCTTAAATTATTTCCCAAAAAGTCTTTTAAAATTATTTCTATATTAAATCACTTCCAGTGGATTTCCTAAAATTCTGCTTCTCTGGCAAGTGTTGCAGTGTCATTTTGCAACTAATTTGTGATGTATTATCAGATGTTTCAAACGAGTCCATCAGATTTATCTTGCCATCAAGGTGCCATGCAGAGGACTAGACATTCATGTCCAGGAAGGCTATTTTGCCATCAGCTTTGCCCACAGTCCAGTGAGCAGTGTAGACTTTTCAACAAATAAGGGCAGTGCAAGATGGCCAATGAAAAGAATGTTCATCATCACTTACTGTTATCACTTATTGTTAGGGAGATGCAAATCAATGCCGAAAAGAGATAACACCTCAGACATAGAAAAATGGCCCATGTCAGAAGGACCAGAAACAATAAGGGTGTGGAGAAAAAGGAACCCTCTTACATTATTGGTGGGAATATAGACTGGTCCAGCCCCTATGGAAAACAATATGGTGGTTACTCAAAATATTAAAGCTAGATCTACCACATGATTCAGCAATTTCTCCTAGGTCTCTACCCATGTGATATAAAACTCACTAATATGAAGGGTTGTTCGCCTTCCTGTGTTCATTGCAGCACTGTTTACAACAGACAGGGTGGAAACAGCCTATGCACACAATGACAGAGCAGTAGATTAAGAATATGTGGTGTACATACCCAGTAGAACACTACTCAGCTAAAAAAAAAAAAGCAGTTGAATTCTTGCCATTTGTGATAATATGCATGAAACTGGAAGGGATTATGCTAAGTGACATGTCAGAAGGCGAAAGAGAAATGCTGGATGGTTACCGTATCTGTGGAATATAGAGAAACACAACAAAGGGTAGATAAAACCAAAACAATAATAACCCTTAGAAATCTGAATGTAGAATTGAGGCTACCAGGGGGGGTGTGAAGGGAGAGAGCAAAGTGGGAAGGGGCACAATGGACTATGGTGAGGATTGTGTGTGCCTTGGTGGTAGGTGTGGTGTGTATATGCCTATAACCTATAAATCACACACGGTGTTGTGTTACCTTAATAAAAAATTAAAATTAAATGAACAGATAAGGACAGTGAAATGTGGGCCTTGTTTGTGAGGAATGTTCATGTTGAAACAGAGAGGAAGACAAAAGAATAATTTTGAGGAAGCGGAGCCAAGGAAGACTTCACTGAGGAAATGAAGTTTGAATTAATTCTGAAGATTGAGTAGGAATGCACCACTTAAATATTTAACTTATGAAGATAACATTTTCACTCTTGGACTGCTTTTAGAACTTCTCAGAACAAGGGCAACGTTATGAAAATGCCACTCTAAGATATGGTTGGAAAACTGAGTGAAGGAGTTCAGTGATCAGATGCTTATGACCTAATCAACCGTTTTTATGTTTTATGTTTTAAAGTTTTGCTAAATACAAAATTAGAGCATAAATAGCTATACACTAAGATAATGTATGATTTTAGAAGATGCAATACGTCAGAAAAAGGAAGTATTAGAGTGATATGGAATGTTCTGAAAGTTGACAAGAAATTAGACTTGAAACTCAGCCTGGAAGATGAGGAAAAGTTGGGAAATGAGAGATGTTGACCGCAATAGCGCCATTTAAAATATTTCTGAAACTGTTCTTGCTTATTTTATTTACAATTTACTTTTTAAAATTTCTAAATCTAATTTTATGTAAAATAAAAGTAACTATATTTTAGGAGGATTTTAATTTATGGTCATTTAATCCAGTGGAATAGATGGAACTTGCTTGAATAATAGCTCCCTTTTGCAAATCTAATTACATTTTCTGAATTATTTTAAATTGCATTGAATAAATTTAATATATTTGATTTTCCTTTTAAATACTTCAAATGTCTGATGAGGCAAACTAGACCTTTAATAAGCAAAACTCCCATAAGGGCTTAACTGTTGTTAATAAATTAAAGTCTTAGATTCTTTTAAAAATATTCCTGAAGTAAAAAAAGAAAAAGAAATCACTCTCAAATTTAGTCTGGAGCAATGTAGTCCACAGACCTTTCTGGAAAGTAATTAACATTTCTGATTAAATGTGTAAGCAATTTTACTGATAGATTTGAGAGCGTCTAGGAAACCGCCCTGGTTGTCAGTCATGGAAGGACCTTAGCAACTTTGCCCAGTCTCCAAGGAGTTTAATTATCTTTAATCAGATATTCTTTTATATCTAGTCTCCCAGTGACTGTCTAACCATTCTTTTTTTTAACCCTATAAAATATTACTAATAGAACATAAATCTTTGAACTGTTTGTCTTAGAAGCTTTCTCTTATAGCAAGTTAAAAATAAAATTTAAAATTAAAGAATTTGTAGCATGATCATATTAAAGGATAATTTTTTAAAAGAGGTAAGAAATATCATAACAAGTATAAAATGAACATGAGAGAGGCATAAGGGACCCAGTCAATAAGGACCTGGGTACCTGGAAGCCAGTAATAAATAAAGCAAAAATCTGTGGTAATGAGGAATTGTGAAATGAATTTGGTAAAAGATACAAACACGTTTTTCCTTGGAGAGGGGGTAATGACCTCGGTAAATTAACTGCACTTGTGTGGGACAGAATTCACTTGCACCTCTGCGGTGAGGCCCATTTACATGCTGCCCGCTTTTAACAACTCACGGAGTTGTGTAATGGCCGCTTAGGGACGGCGAGAGGGGCTCTCCGACCACCTGCCGCGAGGTCACCTGCACCGTGCTCCGTGCAGTGCCGCTGTCCCACTGGGAAGATGCTAATGAGCCTCCTTTTGTCTATTTAAATGTTTTTCTCAATTTTCCCCTAGACAATCATAATAATCTCAATGATTTTTCTTAATCACACATAACCCAAGGGGCGGGTCTCATTGGGTTTGGCCTAATTGTTTACATAAAAGCAACAGAGTATTAATAAATGCCTTTGAAATTGTTTTACAAATCTAAAGTCATACTTAACATATCTGGAAAATAAGATATTGTATCAAAATCAAATTCCAAACAAATAGCTACCACAAAATTTCTCACACCAATTTATTTAGTTCTAAATAATTCTTGTTCCACTGGACTTTTAGGATCTTCTTTCATGAAGGTATCTGCTTCATGGAAAATATCCGGAAGTCCTGACTCAGTGCCCTAGTATTTGCCTAAGCAATATCAGCTCAGACAACTGAGTCCTAGTCAATTCTTTGAAGTGCCCATAGCTTAAAGTACCCGTTAGATTCCTTTCTGTGAGGTTCTGAGTTTCTTCTTCATCAAAGAAGCTCTGCAGCTTTGCTCTTTGGGTGTGCTAATTAGAGATGTAATAAAGCCAACATAAATAAGAAGATTATTCTTTATTTTTTTTGAAGCAGAACTTTTATTATTTTTATGTACAGAAGACACAACAGCATACACTCAGCTCAGTTTGGCTGTGAGTTCTTTAGCCTTGCCTTTCCCAGTTGGGCCACACGAGCCCCAGATTTGGACCTAGGATGTTGCCTCCGCACTGAGGGTCGATCTCGTCATATCTGTCGTTGTGATTGGTCCTGATGTCCAGGCTCCTTTGTCTTCCAGGTTAACTTGTGTGAAAGTGACTGTGGTACAGGTCTTCCTGTAGCCCAGACGCCCCAGCCCAACCTCCCCTTGAGTTGCAGGGAACCCCACCTTCAGACACAGAGCAGGCAGGAAGATGACCTGGTCCATGGGACCCACATCCCGTGTAGTCACATGGCTGAGCCTTCTTGTTCTCCACTGCGTTGTGGCAGTATTAACCCTGCTCCAAAGACTTACCGAGGATGCTCTTTGCCAGCAGTTTTCTTCTCAGTCCGGGCCAACAATAGCTACCAATCTCTCTTGGTCTCCGGTGTGCAGTGTGGGCCAGCCTTCGCAGTAAAGCAGCAGGCTAGGGGTCCAAAGCCTTGGTGAACTGGTTCACGGCAGGAAGCAATTTCAGTTGCTTCTAGGGAATAGGCCTTTGTCCCTGTAGCTGGATATAACAGGGACAAAGTGGGTGAGGTCCCTTTTGGACCGTATGTCCCATCCAATGCCACAATTCTTGGGCCTTTCTCAGAAGGGATTTGCCATCTTTTTGGTCTCTTGCTTCTTCACAAGGCAGGGGCCAGAGCTGTCTCCTCGGCCTTCTTTCCTTTCTGCATCTTGGGCAGCTGCAGGGAAGACCAGGAGAGTATTCTATAAAGGCACGAAAGTCTAGCACATTCGAAGTACCAAATCTTCAATTTCCTTATTTTCTAAAAATTTTAGATATAATTGATTTATATAAGTGCCCATTTATCTTTATAAATGAATCAGAATACAGGCCCTTTAAGAGATTTTGTAATCTCCCTTATTAATGGACTCCAGAGATAGGAAAATATTTTATTCTTACTCAGTGAAGAATAAAATTATTTGAACTAAGTTAAAGTCATGTACCTTTAAACTTAAAAATCTCAATTCTTGAAATAAGTCAGAGGGGAGAAGACATGTAGGGGCTGACTGCACTCATACGTGGAATATAAAGAAAGAAAACAAAGGACCAGTGAAACTAAACCAAAAGAAACCCTAGAAATATGACTTCAGAATTGAGGCTACCAAAAGGGTGTGGGGAAGAGGTCCAGTGGACAATGGTGGAGTACTATGGGTGCTTTGGTGGGTTTGGTGTGGTGACATACACCTAAAGGGTGTGATCTTCTATCCCGAAATCCTACACAGTGTCGTAAACCAACGTCGCCACAATAACGAGCAATAAAATTAAAAAAATCTCGAATCTATTATGTATTATACATTTTCTAATGGAATAAAAAAGCTAATCTGTTACTTTCTTCACTATACCAATTTTTAAAAGCATTATAAAATCTTAAACTATAAAAAGTACTCATCTCAAAATGTTAATAATATGGTTCAATTCACTTCATTTCTTTAAAGCCATTCCTAGGTTTAGAAAACACTTCTTTCTACTAAAAAAAAAAATTGTCATAGCAAACAAATCGAGGCTTTGTGAATGCATTTCTATGCTGCTGTGACTATTTCTGACCAGATGTTTGAGCTGGGATGTGGGATGCTTTTGCAGATGTGTAGGTGTTGTAGTCCACGAAGTCCTCTAAGTGCACACACTTTAAATGGTGCTCGTCTCACAATTTGTTATTCCTGGACTAATGTTATATCTTTATTTAGTTCTTTTGATTTGAAAAGAGAGAAGGGTGTGTCCCTACTAAAGCTATAGCTAACTTCTTTACATCTTGATGGGATTCGGCATTTCTTTATCTATCCTTCAATGTTTTAATGTATTTAAATCATTTTATAATAATTTAATCTGTCCTAAAGGCATCTTGTTGATTTTTCACTGGAGTCTCATTACCTCTCATACTCTTCAAAGAAATAACTTTGAAGCTATTCAATGATATTTCAATCTTGCATGCTCTGGGTATTTTGATTCTTTGTAAAGCAAAAACAAACAGCAAAATCCAACCAACCCAACTGATTAGCAACCAAAAAAACTAACCCAACAAAACCCGACAGTGTACATTGTTAAATAGCATGTCTTCTGAGGGTCTTGCCTCTTTGCAATCTGCTTTTCACACTACCTGTTTAAGTAGACTTGTTGAAGTAGCTATGAGAGGGATAAAATTTTCTGTATCATTACACAGAGAATTATATCACTTCTACATATCGCTAAAATTATCAGCACATTCGCCTGAAAATGACATCTGTTCCAGACATCATAGAACTTTTAAATTAGACAACTCAAAATAAAAACACGTTGTGTGTAACTGAAACCTAGACCTTCTTCTGACATTTTTATTTTCTATTCTCTCCACCCCCATCGAATAACACCCTCTCCCCTAAAAAAGCCCGTTTTTTCATGTTCTAGAAATACGTTAAGTTTATTCAAGCTCCATTCCCACCTCCGCTTCCTCTCTCGGCACACTCTTCTTTCCCAGATCTCTCATGGTCCCTGTTCAGCTTTTCTAAACTCCACCTTCCTTCAGACTCATTTCTAGTCCCCACATGAAGCTTTTTAGATTACCCCCCCTCAGTGATTTCTCTTTCTCTGAAGCCATATGGCTTGGATAGTGTGTTTGTTTCAACCAAGTTAGCACTAGTATTGAGAATGTTCATTCCCATTTCCTGAATTGAGGCAAATTTCTTTAGGCAAAGAGACTGGCATTTATTAGGACTGCTCACCAGCAGGGCTGAGCACGGTGCTAAGGGTGCGAAGGATGTTCAAGGAGCTGCATTGGAGTAAAGCATTCCTCAGGGCAGGTGCTGCTGCCTTTTTTTATCCTCCGTCCCCAGCAGTGCCAAATGCGCTCACTGAACATTTGTTGAATGAAACACAGATTCTCAGTTAATTTGAAGACTGACCTGGTTAATGTCTATGTAGAAATATAAAATGATCTTGAAACATTGCTTTTCACGTTGTGAGTGGATGAAACTGGAAGATTATCTTCTGCCCAAAATCAGCAAGGTGGGAAGCCTGGGCTTCCTCTTCTTTCTCCTCTCTGATAAAACATTCTGAGGATCTGTGTTCAGGTCCTTCACTTCCCCAAATACTTTTGTGTTTCCTGTTCTTTAAAACTGCTTGTGAATGGGGATGGGGAGATGAAGAACCTGCTTGCCAATAATGAACATACAGAGAAAGCTATTTTAAAACGGTTATCCTTAGCGATTTAGATGAGAGCCAGATATACTCAGGTTTCTCTGAGTTCACGAGGTTAAGAATAGAAAAATCCCTAACTCTTCTTCAGGGAATTGCAGCCTGGATATTAATATTCAACCCAATCAGAGTTCTATCTGGAAATGGAGGTATGCTAGTTTCATTCTGAGTTCTGGGAGAATTTAATTCTGGGGTAATATTAAGTTTATACTTTTGTAAAATAACCCTGAACTATCCTAGTGTGATGGTCTCTGCCTGAAAGCCTGGCCGCCTTCACGCTTGTGTCGACTGGAGCCAGCACCGTGTTTTTTTTCCTGCATCTCCTCTCACTGCATCCCCGCACTCAGCATAACACTTGGCCCACAGTAAGTGACTGAAAGTCCTTGACTGAGTGACATCTTTTAAACCTGTGGTTAACAAATGTTTTACTTTTCAAAGTGGCAATATTATAAAAGGCCACAAGATGGGCTCATTACACTGTGAAGGTTGGGGTAGACTCCTGAATCATGAAATGAATGTTTATTTTCTGCAAAAAATTAGGAACATTTCGTATATGTTTCTAATCTTAAGAAAGAGTCAAATGCCTTTAATGACAAATTCTTTTAACATTTAATCATTTATTTATTCAATGAAAGAATTTTATCCAAAGAAGAGCCACAGCGCTGTTTAACATCATTCCCTTTTATCACTTTGATAAACATCAAGGCTTTATCCCAATTTTTGTCAGATACTCCTTACTATCCAATTGAAATATGGATATCCAATTGTATCTTGTTATTTATGGAGTCAAAAATTGTATTTCTTCTTAGACTTTAAAAGGGTATTTTTCACTTTATTTCATTCGAAAGATTAAGTTGACTACATTGAATGGCCATTTTTCCTTTTTTTGAATATTTTTTATCAAGGGGATGTTTGTTTATGTTTTTGTTTGTATTTTGGAAGTATGGGGTCCTCCTTCAGGTGTTGTTACCATGGTGCACCCCCCACCAGCGCGCCCATGGTGCCCTTGTCTCCATTGTGCCCTGTTGCCGACTTGCTCAGCCCTCCACTTCCCCTTCTGGTGACCTCAGTTCTACAGTCAGCATTCAGGGGTCGCTTTTTTAGTTTGGCTTTATCTGATCCTTTGTTTTATTTCTCTATAATCCACATAAAAATTACACCATCTGGTACTTATCTTTCTTGTTCTGACTTATTTTGCTTAGCATAATCCCCTCCAGTTCTATCCATTTTGTAACAAATGGCAAGAGTTTCTCTTTGAATAGCTGAGTAGAATTCCTTTGATCCACTCATCTGTTTTTGGACATTTAGGTGATTTCCATAGCTTGGGAGTTGTAAATAGTGCTGCAGTGAACATGGGAGTGCAAGTTTCCCTTTGAATTAGTGATTTTCTATTCTTTGGGGAGATGCCTAGGAGTGGAATTGCTGGGTCATATGGCAGAAGCCTTTTTAATCTTATGAAACCTCCACACTGTTTTCCCCCAGGGCTGGACTAGTCTACATTCCCACCAACAGTGGATGAACCTTCCTTTTTCTCCACATCCTCACCGGCACTTACTGTTACTGATCTTTTTGATGTCAGTCATCCTCACAGATGTGAGGTGGTTGGTTTTACTTTGCATTTCCCTGATGCTCACTGTTGAAGAACATTTTTTCATGTGCCTGTTAACTATCTGTATGTCTTCTTTGGAGAAGTGACCGTTTTACAATTCTGCCCATTTATTGATTGGGTTATTTGTTTCTTTTTGTTGAGTTGTGTGAGTTCCTTGTATATCTTCGCTATTAGCCATTGTCAGATGTATGGTGTGCGTGTTTTCTCAAAGGGGCTTTTTTCCCTAAATGAACATTTCTTGAAAATTGCCTGTTACCTCAGGATCATCTACATTGTTATCTCATATGATACTTGTTAACCAGATGTGAAAACTGAAGTTACCTATCTGAGGTTTGCCAGGTCACCTAACAAAGAACAAAGCTACCTTTTTTGGTGGGAGGACAGATAAAAATCATACAAAAATGAAAGTAAAAATGAAACCAGAGGAGATTTTAGCTAATGATAAGACATGGGATGAGGTAGTGGCAGAGTTGGTCCTTTAGACTGGGTGGCCCCTTGAGGAGGTGACAGTTAACCTTAATCAGTAGTGATAAAGGTGCCACCATCGTGACGTTCTGTGGAAGAGTCTTGGTAGCAGAAAGAACAGTGGGTTTATGGGCCAAGAGGGGGCAGTGACTGCTCTAGTTTGGAAAGAAGGAGACAGAACTGGGCCCGAGAGACCAGCTAGTATCACTATCATGTCTCGGACACAGCTGACACCAAACGTCAACTGTCTGGCTTCCCTTGAAGATACACAGACGTGGGTGTGAGTCTTTATAATGCCCACAGGCCACAGCCACTCATTTTGAGTGGCTGGTACACACTCCGAGACAGAGGGAAGAATGGTTGTCGAACTGCCTGTTCTTTAGCTAAGGAGGTTCGGAATTGTGTTCTGTTAGGACAACTCCAAGCCAAGCAGTGCCTCCTGGCGCCTGTTGAAGCTGTGATGCTATTTGGATGCTCCTCATACAGTCACTGTGGGTATAGGCAGTGTCTGCAGCCAGGCGCTGAGTCTGAAGCTATGAAGGGAACAGAGTCCTGCCCTCAAGGAGCTCATCTCTGAGGACATGATGGCCAGGGCGCAGAATGGCTTATGTGATAGACGTATGGTTTACTGCTCTTCTCTGTAGTCTACCCACGGTTGGCTAATGTAAAACTTTTATTTATTGGATATTCAAACAAAGAAAGAACTGTGCTGCTTGTCGGGATTTCCACTTTCCTGCTGCAATCTCAGCTGGTTCGTTTCGTGAGGGGAATTCCCCCGAGGACAGATGTGGCCCCAGGTATTCATGCCCGCACTGTCCCAGTGCATTACTCTGACATCACTGAAATCTGGCCACTCTATTGGCCTGTTTCTACAGTCCCAGTCTATAATGCAGGTTCAGACTTACACAGTGCTCCTCACTCTCTGCCGAGCTTCTGGCCATGAGGTTGACGCCAAGTTTTCATGGTTCCCACTCCCCTTAGGTACATTATAGGAGAAGTAGAAACTTGCTCTTAGTGATGAAAATCCAAAACTCAGTGGAAGTCTTAACTGCCTTTTCTGAAATCTTTCCTTCACTTAGGTTATCTGGAAGAAAAAATAAGGGGACAACCCCCCCCTCAAAAAAAAAAAACACAACAAAACAGCAAGCCAAACCAAAGTAAACTATATTCATTACATCATATACTCACCTTTCACATGGGGACTGCATCACCAGAGAATATGGTATAGTAAGCCCTCACAGCTTACCTATTCATGGACAAATCTTCTAAATAGAACTTCAACACTCCTCACCCCTGCATAGCTGTTTTACCAATTTTCTTTGTCATTGGAAACAAGTGATATTAATGGACTGTACACATACACATGTGTGTATGGCCTATTCTTAAGCAAGGATCACGTTTCATGTTGCCTTATATTAGGGTTCTTAGAGCTGCAACAGCAAATTACCACTGCGCGGTGCAAAGCAGCACACATTTATTCTCTGCCTTATAAGTGCGTGGGCCAGGAGTCGGGCAGGGGCCTTGCCGACGCTGAGGTGTTGCAGGGCTGGTTCCCCTCTAGAGGCTCTAGAGGAGATGCGCCTTTGTCTCTTCCTATTTCTAGAGGCCACCTGCACAGCTTGCTTGGTCTCCTTCCTCCATATTTAAAGACAACCATGTCACATATCTCCCCCACCCCTCTTCTCTTCCCCACTCCCCTCTTTCCTCCCACTCCCTTTTCTTACTCTCCCCTTTTTGCTTTGTACCTTCTCTTTCCCCTTCTCTTCTTGCCTCACAACCTTTCCTCTCCTCTTTTTCTCTCCTTGTAAAAAGAATGTCCCTTTCTTAGTCTTTGGTAGGAGATGTATGGGTTCTTTCTCCCCACTCTAATCCTGATATTCTGGCAGGTTTTTCAATCATAGTGCTCCTCTATCTCTTTGACTCAGGGTTGTTCACAACAGCCAGTCCCCCTGTGATGATCACATCCACGTAAATTGTGATTGGTTCACTAGTGGGCAGTTAACCCAAGCCTGGTCAATCAGAATACTTCCCTGAGATTTTTTTTTTTTTCCTTAATTGATTCCCCAGGGAAAAGTTTTTCTTTCTTTGTTGGTAAAAAACGGAATGTGTGTGATTTGGAACTGCTAGTTCTACCACTTGGGGGAAACAGAGAGATTAATAAGAGGTCGGAAGAGGTGATCTGGTGAGTTGCAACTTGATTTTATTTCTTGAGGTCTTCAAAGGTGCTTTGGTTCTCCTTTGATTCTATAAGTTTGTTTCCTGTAAATCTCCCTTTTGCTAAATGTAGATTTTTTTTGAGTGTTGTTTCTTGAAATTACCAAGGTTGTGTTTAACGGGTTGTTTTTTCTCATTACTGTCTATGTCCTCTGACTTTATTACTTATCCTATTAATTCAGTGGGCTTAAAAGTGGAACCTAAATTTTGAAGATGTTTCACATGGGAAAAAAAAGATGAAAAATAGTGAGAGGGGTTCTAAAATGAGCCCACATGACATTGTTTATGTGAAATCTTAGGTTATAGTCTGAAAAAATTATGTGCTGTTTTACAGTTGGTTTTGGATTATGCAACTCAGCTAATTAAAGAGGATTATGTGCAGATGCTAGTAATCCTATTAATATAATCGCAGTAACACAAAAAGCTTGAAATCTGAATACTTTATTATCAAGTTTCCACAGTGAAATTAAAATCATTAAAGTGAAATCTCCCTTCTTATATCTTCTTACTTTGCTTTTGAAACTTATATATTCCCAACAAAACCTTTTAAAAGGCAAGCCATTTTAAATTCAGAACTCTTATGCATTTCCCCAAAGTTTAGAAAGTTACATAAGCACATTTTTCACTATAACCCCATACCCAGAATGTTCTGACCCAAATAAGAGAAGTGCCAGTTTTGCTTTATTATAAGGATCTCCTCAGCAGCATAGCTGGGACTCAGAACTGGCTATGTCTTTGTGTATGTTCTTCACATACAAGCAGAGGCCCAGCATATACTTTTCCAATACAACAAACGGGAACAGAAGGAACATACTGAGCTCAGCATAATAAAGGCTATATATGACAAACCCACAACCAACATCATACTCAACAGCAAAAAACTCAGAGCTTTTCCTTTAAGATCAGGAACAAGATAAGAATGTTAATTTTCACCACTACTATTCAATATAATTTTAGAAATCCTTGCTAGTAAAGGATAGAAAAGGTATCCAAATTGAAAAGAAGTAAAACTATCACTCTATGCTGATGACATGCAAATAATGAACTAGCAGTAAGAGAAATCAGGAAAACAATTCTATTTACAATCACATCAAAAAGAATTAAATACTTTGGAATAAATTTAACCAAAGAAGTGAAAAGCCCGTATACCAAAACCCATAAGAAATTGTTGAAAGATGTAGAAGCCACCACAAAAAAATCAAAAGTATTTCATACTCATGAACTAGAAGAGTTGTTAAAATTGTTATATTACCTAAAGCTATATACAGATTCAAGACAATTCCTATCAAAATCCCAACAGCATTTTTCACATAAATAGAATAAAAAATCATGAATTTGGAGTTATAAAAGACCCTGAATAACAAAAACATTACTGAGAAAAAAGAACAAAAATGGTAATATCATGTTCCCTAACTTTAAGCTATAATACAAAACAATAGTAATTAAAGCATCACAAAACTGGAAAAAAATCAGATACACAGATCAGTGCAACAGAACCACACATACATGGACAGTTAATTATGATGAAAGACTCAGGAGCTTACAATGAATCAAGGGAAGTTTTCAATAAATAGTTTTGGCAAAACTGGACAACCACATGCAAAACAATGAAACTATACCACTATATGACACTTACACAAAAATCCTTTCAAAGTGTTTTGAAGAGTTGGGTGTAAGAACTAAAATCATAAAATATATAGAAGAAGCATAGGCAATATACTTATTGACATCAGCTGTAGAGATGTTTTTGGGGACTTCAATGGCAAGGAAATAAAAGTAAAACCAAACAAAAATGGTATCAAACTAAAAAGCTTTTGCACAGCAAAAGAAACTTGCATCAAAATAAAATGACATCCGATTGAGTGGAAAAGGATATTTGCACATTATATGACTGGCAAAGGGTTAATATAAAAAATAGGCCAGAAATTAATAAAACTTGACAAAAAAAAAACCCAAAAAGCATGATTAAAAAGCAGGTGGAGGATCGAATAGACACTTTTCCAAAGAAGACGTACAGCTGCCAAGCAGGCAGACAGAAAGATGTCTGTCATGTCCTGTTTTCAGGGAAATGCAAATCAAGCCATGAAATACCACCTCATACCTGTGAGAATGGTCATTACCAGAAGACAAGAAATAGGTGTTGAGAGGATATGCAGAGACCTTCAAACACTGTCAGGAGTGTAAATTGTTGCAGCCACAATGGAAAGCAGTATGGAGATTCCTTAACAAATCAAAAAAGAAATTCCATATAATCCAATTATTTTACTTCTGGGTGGGTACTTAAAAAAAATGGAAACAAAACAAAAGCACTAATTTGAAGAGCTATTTGCACCCCCGTGTTTATTCCATCACTATTTATAATAATCAAGAATAGGAAACAACCTAAGTGCCCACTGACTCATAAATGGACAAAGAGGATGTGGTATATATACACAATGGAGTCATATTTAGCTATAAAAATGATGAAACATGGATGGATTTGGAGGGGATTATGCTTAGTGAAATATGTCATATAAAGAAAGACCAACATGATATGATTTCACTCATATGTGGGTATGTAGAGAAAACCTAGAGATAAACTAAATAACACAAAAATAAACTTTTGGAAGATAAGACCAATTAATGGTTACCAGAAGGGAAAAGGGGAAGGAAGATGAGGAAATTCAGAAAAAGGGTGAAAGAAAGAAGGACTTTTAGCTCTGAACAAAATGTAGATGTTGGTTTTCAACACTGGACACCTGAAGCTTACATAAGGTTTTAATGCAATGTTACTTCAATAAAAAAAGTCCATAAAAAACTAAAATTAGGTAAAGAAAAGAAAAAAATGAAAATACTGAAGCTATCTAAACATTTACTTATAATCAATAATAAACTAAATCCATATGTATCTGATATGCAATAGGTTACGATAAATGAGGTAACGTCGAATTATGAACTGACTCTAAATGTTTTCTTCATGTGTCTTTATTTTTTTAACTGCTTAATAAGCAAGTGTAAGGATCAGGGAGGATATAGCCAAGATGAAAATACCTATGAAACAAAAATTCTTTTATACTGAAATTTTGATATTTTGCCATTAAGCTGGACGATGGAGGCAGTGGCATGGTATCAAATTAGTTCCACTGCTTTCAATGAGTATGTTATCATATTGAGATTGTTATAATGTATCCTAATTTGTGGAAGTAAGATTATGAAAGTAATATGCAGCTTAAAAAAATCTTCTTTGAGTGACTGGATAGGTAGTGGTGGCATTTAGTGATCTGAGAAAGAGTTTTGGTGGAAAACATTTTGAAGATAGGGCAAGAGTTCAATTTTTGAAATGTTGAGCTTGAAATAGCTATGATACATCCCAGTGGAGACATCAAAAGGCTACTGAATATACTACTAGCCTGGAGTTCAGAGAAGAGGTCTGGGCTAGAGATTTAAACGTAAGATCAAAAGCACATATTTTTTTCCCTCATTTTTATTTTGAAATAATTTCAGACACAGAAAGTTGGAAAGTAGAACAAAAATATTCCTTTACACACCCAGATTTCCCAAATGTTAAAATCTCATCAAACCACATTAAAATGATCAAAACCAGGAAATTACCATTAATTCAGCACTATCTAATCTATAAGCCTCATCCAAATATTGCCAGTTATCCAATTAATAATTAATATCCTTTTTTAAAAATCCAGAATCTAAATCTATGATCATATGTTGCACTTAGTTGCCATGTTGTCTCTGTCTCCTTTATCTGAAACAATGCCTTAGTCTTCACGACTACACTATTCTTAAAGAGCACTGACCAGCTGTATTGTAAAATGTTCGTTAATTTGGTTTGGGGTCTGCATTTGACTATTATGGTCCATCAAGAGCCCTTTAGAATGCCAGTGCTCTAAGTTAAGGAAGGCTTTCTTGTTTCTAACCATGAATTTCCTGGTTCCCAAGCTAGTAAACTGGGGTAGAGGAGGATTTATAGGGAGAGAATCTTATGGTGACAAGCTGAGAGGTTGGGGAACAGAGGAGTATCATACAAATGCTTCTTTTATACACAGCAAATTGCCTTTCTGAAACATGAACTGTGAATGGGACTATTTTGATTTTCAATAAATTTCAGAGCTTTGACTATTCTTGGGTTTCCCACAGTCCTTGGCTCTTCTGTCTTCAAAG
Source organism: Scalopus aquaticus (assembly GCA_004024925.1). Classification (NCBI taxonomy): domain Eukaryota; kingdom Metazoa; phylum Chordata; class Mammalia; order Eulipotyphla; family Talpidae; genus Scalopus; species Scalopus aquaticus. Next base: position 5,764 of record PVIJ01018241.1, on the reverse strand, counting down.
CCAGCGTTGAAGCATGTACAAGTCACTGTCTCTTTGATGCTGCTGCTCTTGTCTCTCTTGTAAAATCTATGTGATTACATTGAACTCACCCAGATAATATCCAAGATATTCTCCCACCTCAAAATCCTTAATTACATCTACAAAGTCCCTTTTGTCATATAAGACAACATGTTTACAGGCTCTGAGGTTAAGGATGCAGCCATCTTTGGGGACTATTATTCAGCTTCAGCTTACTACAGCCTTGGAAAAACAGTTTGGTGAAAGTTAACATGTGTTTGTGATTTTAAACTAAACAATAAAAGTAATAACAGTAATAAAACTCTTAGCAATAGGAATATTAATAGAAATGACTTTCATAGCATAGTGAATGGCATCTTTAGGAATATTTTCTATTAAGGAGAGGAGCTGTACAAGAATTCTCATTATCATTATATCATTATGCCTATTCCATATTTCACTGAAGGTCTTATGCCACAGACAAAAAGAAAAAAAAAGAAATAATAATGCACAAGACAAGAAAAAAAAAAAACATTTGTAGACAAAGATTTTCTGTAGAGAAGACCAAAGAAAGTTTACAAATATTGGAACTATTGAGAAAAATCAGCAAGACTGCTGGATCCACGATAGATTTACAGATATGATGTTCCTATATACCAGCAACAAGCAAATGCAAGATGTAATATTTGAATTTCATTTAATTCTGATCTATGTCATACACAAATATGAAACCCAGATAGATTAAGGACAAATATTGAAGGCAAAACTATGAAACTTTTTGAAGGCAATATGAGAAATTAACTTTATTACAGTGGAGTAAGGACAGAGTTCCTAAACAAAATGTAACCTATAGAGGAAAAGAATCAGTTTGGTCACTTTAAAATGATGAACTCTATCAAAAAGCACGTAGGAGTGTACAGATGAGTGTAAATGTGAAGATTTTTTTTAAACAAATGTAATTAAATGGGGTTAATATTCAGAATACATGGTAATCTGGAAGTCCACAAAAAAGAGATACTGGATAGTAAAAGATTTGAACAGGCATTTTAAAAAAGAGGAGCACCAAATGGTTCATAGAGATATTAAAAGGTGCCCACCTGTTAGTATTAAGAGAAATACAAATTAAAACCATAGACACCATTCTATACTTTATACATGGCTAAAAGTACAAAGCAACACACCAAGTGTTGTCATCAATATGAAGCAACAGAGTCTCTCAGACAATGTTGGCGTGTAAATTGGCACTTCACTTTAGAAAATAGCTTTAAATTTGAACCTAAGTGGACGCTACGACTTAGCATTTCTACTCACAGGCATAGCCTTCAGAGAAACGAGCACATTTGCCAGCAGGTACATGTCTAGCATTGTACCTACTGCCCTTTTTTTCTAATTGTCCCAATCTGAAAACAACATAAATGGCCATCAACTGTGAAATAGACAAAATTTAGCATATTCATACTTGGAAAAGTACCACAGCATGAAAATGATTGAGCAACCATTATGTGTATCAATAATACTCAATTGCAAAAATATGATTTTGACTGAGAGAAGTACAAGGAATGGCTGCATCTTAATTCTGTCTACTGAATGGAAAAGCAAAACCTGATCAAAGTATTGTTCATAGATACATACAGAGGTGATGACGCTGTCAAGAAAAGCACTGGAATGTTTAATACAAAATTTAAGAAGGAAGTAGGATTTTTTTATAGTGCCTTTTAAAAACAGTGATGTTTCATATAGATTCTCTTTGTATAAAATATTGCTTCCTATGTTGCTTTCTCAGTCATACCCACACTTAAGATATTCCATTCAGGTTAGCAATAAAATCTAAATGTTACTTAGGAATAAATCCATATGCCTAACTTTGATTAGGAGTAATTTTTGAAATTTTCTTAAAGGGTCTACCATGAGAAAATGATTGAACAACCATTGCATTGGAACTCAACATGGGTGAGTGAAATCAGTATTGAAAAGATGACAGTTCTCAAATTAATTTTATTGGTAATGCAATGTTTTCTCTTTTCTGGGGGGATTTTGATAGACCAAGTATAAATTTTGTGGAAAGGTAAATGACCTAGATTAGCCAAGATAAATTACCAAGAAGTATAAGGATAAAGATAAAAATAAGTCACCCAACATGTATCAATAAATTTTATTTCTTAAAAAAAGACGGGGAAATGAAGAAATAGAGATACCATTTATCTACACTCTTTGGAGAAGTTTGTCCATGCAGGGGAGCAGAAACATGACTTACCAGTATTTCTTCTGATGCACAGAAACATTCACTTTAGGGATCAGCTGCATCCATGGAGAAGTAGGTTATGACATAGATTATTTAGTTTAGGGTTTCTTATATTTGCTTTGTCATAGAGTTGCCTAGAATACTTGTTAAAACTGCAGATGTTGGGCCTCCCTGGTGGCGCAGCGGTTAAGCGTTGCACTGTGGAGCTGTCGGCAGCAGCAACGCGAGTTCGACGCCCGGCTGGGGAGACTCCCACGTGGCGTGGCAGACCTCTTCTGGCTCGCCCGCTGCTCCCCTCAGCAGTGTATTTCTGCCTGTTCTGCTCCCACTCTGTCTCTGGTGAACCCTCTCGCTACCCCACACCTCTGGCCTGTACCCCAGCTTGTATGCATAAATAAATAAAATCTTTAAAAAAAAAAAACTGCAGATGTTTCTGTCACATTCTCAGCCAACAGAATCAGATTCTGCAAGGCAGAGTCTGCAAGCTGCCAGATGACACTTCTGATTTGTTGTGCTGAAGATCAGTCATTGTTAGAAAGAAATGATAAAACACATTTTGTGAAGGATCACACATCATTCTAAAATAATAGCACTAATCATCTAGAAAAATACATGTTTCTCATGGATGAGGATTATTTCCAGAGAAGTTTGCAATCCGCTTTAGTTGCTAAGTGACTTGAGAGAAAAGTGTCTAAAGATGTGTCTAACTTGCCAAATTAAAAAAAGGAAACAAAATCTTAGTTGTTAAGAGTAGTAAATATTTAATTCCATTTACTTGGCATCCATTTAGGAGATGACTGGTTTGGATATGTTTTTCTCTTCTATGTATTTTTTGTGGAAGGAGGTATAAAACAAATTTTGTTTTCTGGTTCTGTTCAACATGATTTGTGATCCACCTGTATTTGTTAGATTTAGAGAAAAGAACATCTAGGCTGTAGCACAAATTAAAAGTTTCTAACACTCCTGAATTTTCTCAGTCCTCAGTTTGTACCTTTTGATAGAGACTATTTGTTCAGTTACAAAGATAGTGTGTGAATATAGTTAATTCAAACAATTCAAACCATTAATCATGACTAATGTTTATTAGGTGGACTCTATGTTTCTATTTGGAATATTCATAGATTACCTAATTTAATTCTCAAAGTTTTGTTAATGATACACTATAATTATTTTACCAAAGGGCAAGTCTAGTTTTGTACACCTGAAAAGTTACCAGAATTTATTCTATATGTGACTCAAAACTTGCACATATTCTGAATCTCTTCCATCAACAATTCATTGGGGAGAAACCTCAGAGTCTCCCTTCACCCCTACTTTCCCCCTTCCACAGAGGGTACCTGTCATAGCAGCTTTGTTGCTTCCCTGCTAAATCTGTGTGTGCAGAGCTGTAGCTACACATATGTCTTTGTTGAACATAAATGGGATCTATGCCACAAATTACTTTGTAACTCTTTTGTAAAATAGCTCTTAGAAATATTTTGATTTCATTACATATACCATCTACTTACTGTTTTAAAAGGCAGATTAATATTCTGTGTGTACGTACCAAAGCTTTTAAAACTGTTGCCATGGAATTAGTAGACCCTTTCCAATTTTTCCCAATTATAAATGAGACCGCGATGGCCATCTTTGCACAGCTTTATGCCAGCTATGAATATTTCTGTAGGCTGGGCTCCGTGAAATGAAACTGCTCATAAAGGTATATGAACAATTAAAATTTTGTTTAATACTGCCAATTTGCACTGCTGAAAGACTGTGCTAATTTACACCCCCAAACTTCATGAGCGTGTCCACTTTCACATACCCCACCAGCCCTGGATATTACCCGTTTCTTTAAATGCTTGCCAATTTGATGATCAAAATATATTTGACATATGTCTTTTATTAATTATGTCTTTATTTCCTTTTTGTATCTTTTGCTGACTGCTGTATGTCCGCCTGCTAGGGCAGTGTCTAAAACATAGTAAAACTCAAAAAATAATAGTCGATGAATGGAAGACTAAGTGTGTTGGTCATTCGTATTTCTTCTGTCATTTGTCCATTCATCTCTTCTGCCCAGGCTACTTGCCTTCTTATATTTTATAAGACCTTTTTATACATTCTTGACAGTGATCATTGTCTGTTATTTATGCTGCAAATTTCATTTCTAGTCTGTTGCTTGTTTTCACTTTGTTTATGGTGACATTTTTTATTCAGAGGATGTTATTTTTATAATACCAAATTTTAGCATCTTTCCCTTTATGCTTAGACAGGCACCAAGAATTATAAAAATGTCCTAATAGATTTTTTCTAATACTTGAATAGTTTGTTATTTATGGTTCTTAAATTCATCGGATGTGTTTGTGTGTATTTATGTTAAAATTAAGTCTTACTTTACATTTTCCTAAATAATAGTCATTAGCTATCTTTTTGAAAAAAAAAATGGAGCAATCTTTTCTTCTGTACTGATATAAAATGAAATCTTTCTCATTAAATTTTCATATATTCACAAAAGTGTTTCAGGACTCTCTTATGTGGAATTCTGTTGTTTAAATTTACTTTTATATAATTATCTACCTTTGGATGTCACACATTTATTTAGGAAAAGAGGCTAATTTCTTGAATACAGGAACCCTGTCTTAATCATTATTCCTGTTTTTCAGTACTTCCTACGATTTAGGACAATCTCTAAAATGTGGCATGCTCTCTGCAGACGTTCACTGAGTCAGTCTCAGTAGTAGGTGAGGAAGTTGGGGAGCATGGGAACTGCTTCCTTTTCCTTTCCCTAACTTCATCTGATCCTTGTTGAGTCTGGGGAAGATCTGATGGTTTAGAGGGAGATCTACTGACCCATTAGAGATGCTCTAAGAAGCTCCCCATGTGATGAGATACTAGCCGGTGTCATGGGTCCCTTTTCAGAAGGTCCTGCTCAATCTACACTTGTGACTTGGCAAATATAAAAACTGACAATGTGTCATCACCTTTCAGGAAAAAAAGCAGATTCTGCCATTTCTGCCACCACAGGAAGACCTAAAGCTACTGCACGACTAAGACTTCCAGTCCCTACCTACCCTTCCTTCATTCCCCAGAATCCGCACTTAATTCATCTGACAAACCCAGGTCAAATTTCCTGTGTTCTCCCTCTGCCACTGCCATTGTGAGGTTTGGATATTTTATGGTCAGTAGGTCAGCCTTGTTCCTGTCTCCTGTATCATTTCTTTACTGTAGAGTTGACTTTCTAAAAGCAGTTTTCTAGGAATTTAACCAAAAGACCTTGTGAACGCACAGTAGGAGGAACTGAGACTCAGGACAGAGTTAGAGAAGCTCAAATAATGCTTTTGAAAGGTTTCACTTGTTTTCTCCCTGTTTGGATAGAGCCCCCCAAATTATGTGTGTTCATCTTTTACATTTGGCAGAACTGAACTCTTGCTAATGAAGCCTTCTGCGTATCCTGAGTGTCGAGTGTTTTCCTTCACCTTAATCTGAGCATGCCTCATTTGACTGTGCTTCACTTTATTACATGTTTAAAATATTCCTCTTTTTTTT